>FAPJ01006778.1:12394-28416 GCA_001485985.1 Heliconius ethilla aerotome | reverse complement strand
TTATCACCTCGAGTGGGGATCGAACCTACAACCAGTCGGTTTTACGGTGCACATTGTGCCTCTGTGCTACGACTGGCCCCTGAGAATATGAGAGCTTTATTAACTAGAGCGTTTGGATGGAGTGCTAGAGGCGCGGGTTCGAGTCTCGCTACTTTCGAATTTGTATTCATTTTCTAAATTATATTATACACCACAGCAACTGGTATCATTAGGCAAAAAATAATTTCGATTTTTCCCTTGTCTGCTTAAAAATAGATTCACACCAAAATAAATATGAAAAGAAGATATCATAACATAATATTTTAAATTTATAATTAATAATATTAAAAGTCAAATGCCATGATGAGTAGTTCGGGTGTAAAGTAAAAACACGAGGACAATAACGTGCTTTAGAAAACGTGCTTTTTATGTTAATGTCTCAGTCGACAATTTGGTTAATCAGAGCATTAGGGTACTTCCTTTCCTATCTATCTAGATAAAATTTGTGTTGAAACACTTAGTTCTTCTTCTTCTTTAAGTTTGTAGAATCCATCGATGCGTTTTCTTTTACGAAAAGAGGAAAAAAACCAATATATTTGTCTTCCAGCTTAACTTTCAGATTCAACTGAAACTACCTTAAAAAAACAATCATAATTAAGACACTCAGTTCTCCACTCTCCGCCTGAATTAGGGATTGCGAGAAAAAAAAATATTTTAAATGGAGATCGAAATTACAACCATGACGTTTACAATTCGATTTTATCCTACTGGGTGGCCTCAATTAAAACATTAGCTAATTTATACAGATTCTCAAACGAAATTTGAACTGATTACTATTGCGTTAGGTTAACAACAAGATCCTTACTGTAAGGAACATCACGACTGCCATAGAAGTGTCAAACAAATCTATTAATATATTACACCACAATACAAATTTATAATAAAATACTACAAATTTCGGCATAAAATTAAAAAAAATGTTTACGGACGCTCGCTGTGGTAACCAAATATAGATTGTCATCAAGATTATTATCTTTTATTAGTAAAATATTAATATCATATTATTTTTAATATATGTTTTGTTTTTTTATGTCGAGGTTCTGATTATAGAGTTAATTAAAATATATTTTGCCTGAGGTCTGTCTATAAGATATATCTGTTTTTGAAATTATAACATTCTAAATTTCAAATGTGTCTTACATTAAAAAAAAAGGATATAATATATTTTCACGCTCTATCCCGCGTAATTTCGGAAAAGCAGAGAGAAAGGATCGAGACCCTCCGTTCCCTGCGTTTATTTATTATTCTTAATTTCTGGTTGAATGCGAGACATTGCGTTTTAATATACAATGTTTATAAATATATCAGTAAATGAGAAACGGAATATTATTTCAAGTAGGACAAAAAGTAAGATATTTGAATTGTTACTACTTTATTGAGTTTACCATCAGGCTTAACATGAAAATGTAGGGAAAAAAAATATATTTTCAGTTCAGTTTATTTGATGCAGTTTCCATTATTCCGCCACTCACAATTAACCAAAAAAATTGAATAAATGACAAACATATATATGACAAACATATAAATAAAAAAATTAAATGAAAATTAAATTAATGATTAAATTTCCAGAAAAAGTCGTCAGCATGTTAAAAAAATATTTTAAAACAAATGCATGTCTAGTCTATCAGCTATGAATAATTCATATACTGATTATAATATAAATAAAAAATGTGCATAATGGAGTTTGAAAATCGAGGCTTATTTTGTTTACTTTTCCAATAAAATTATAATTAAGTATTTTATGAAAATATTTCTCAGTAATTAAAAAACTCTTGTCTGTCTGCCTTCTATTCCGTTGGGAAAAACTACTGGATAGAAATTAATTCATTTTTGTTCATTCTGGTCTGACTTATGAAAACAAGCTGTTCATGATTGAATGTATAAATTATATAACCATTCTGTAGGTAAATGCCGCTTAATATAGGTATTAAAGGAGATAAGCGGGCGAAGCCGGGAGAGGGCCGCTACTAATACTTATTAGTAGCGATAAAGTGAAAAATCACTAAACTTTTTCACTGATATGATAAAATTAAGGTTTACGAATTAAGTAATTGTATTATAACATAAATGTAATAACTGTTGCTACTGTAAAAACGATTAATATAAAAACTCCCCCTAATATAAATTTTAAAAAATGACGAGACAATATGTGCTTACTACAGTTATGTTTAAATAAGTGTCATTTGCTCAAATTAATTATCTAAAATGAAGCTACAAAATTATCATAAAAATATCCATCCGGATATGAATGAATACTTTTTAAACTCAATTATTACATGATTAAGACTTTTTCAGCAGTTGTAAAGTAGTTTAATCATTCTAATTGTTATATTTTTTGCCGTATTTTTAATATGTGACGAACGTAATAAAAGCTCTTAATAGTAATTGTTGGTAAGCATGTTAAATAAAATAAACCAGCTTCACGCTGTATTCCATACAGAGCAGAGGACCCTATTGCTAAGCCACTGTTCCGTATTTACCGCCGAGTTCAACGCCGCGCTTTGCCTCTACAGCAGAGAAATGAAAATATAAATTTAAATAAATATTTAATTTTCTCGAGTGGGGATAGAATCCACGACCTGTCGCTTTTACAGTCGTACCTTGTGCCCCTGCCCCATAAAAAGTAATGATATATGTAGGCGCGGCGGCGCGGGGCGCGACTGGAATCGCGGCGCTGTTGTGAGTTCGTTTCCGACTCGGGGTAATGAAATATTTTCATGTCCTTGCTCTGGTAATGAGACAAAGTGCGGTGTCTTCGTGAACATATATTTTATTTCTAAATTAACTGACGACCATTGTTTAGAAATTTATATTATAATTTTTATTTATTTTGAAATTATTTAGATGACATTTGTTTTGATAGAGGATGCGTAGAGCTACCTCTGTATCAATGCTAAGGATTCCCGAGCTATGCGGATGAAGACAGATTGACATTATACAAACTATACAAAGTCGTCATAACACGTTATCAGACATTATCTACAGATACATATCAAATTTAATAATAAAATTATGATTTATTTACAAACGTCGTAATTTGTATGTAAAACAATATTATAACTAATTTTCGCTTGTTTTGGCCGAGACCTAATTTTCCATTTGCACTTATTTTAAAATTGTGTTATTTTATATTTTTTTATTTGTACTCTATTTCATTGCATAGAAGGATAGGCAAGTACCTAGGGAATCTAATGTTATGAGGATCTGTTCACGACATTCTGCCTAAATTTCGAGATGTTGGTGGTTGAGTGTTGTTGTTACCAGAGCGAGGAATTGAAAAGAATCCCAAATGGAATTCGAACCTGCAACCCTAGCGCTTACAGTAAAACACCGTGTCGTTGCGTCACTAGGCTTGAATTTTTTTATCTATCGTAAAAAAATAATTTTCAACTACCACCTATAAAGTATTTGTTATACATTATTTTTCAATTACTTTAATCGACACTATTTATTCTTTCTAAAAAATCTTTAAAATTAAAAATATTTATTAATTACATCACAAGGTTATTTTTAAATTTTGGTTAATCATGTTTATAATTAATTGCTGTTTGCTATTCGATGACTTTTACATTGTTGTCATTATGATTTGGATTTAATTTGTTAATAACAACATATTTAAAATTGCAACAAGAAGTACAACTTATAAAAATTGACAAACTTAAGTTTTCAGAGTGTGTAGAGTTATTTTCATGTTGTCTTGTCGCTCTGATAAGGTTCCGCCACTCAACACGAAATGTCTCAAAGATTCTGCTGAAAGTTATGAACGGAATATTTCAATATTAGGTTCCCTCTGGGAGGGATACATAGTAAAACTGTAAAGCATAAAGAATTTAATAAAATTGTAATTTTTTATTATTATTTCTAAATGGGTTGGTAAGGACTATAATTCTTTTTTCCTATAGATAATTAACTGAATACCATATAATTAAAAGTAAGTCAACAGAAAAAATGTGTGCTTAATAGTATACAAATGATTTTCAAGTTTATTTAGTTCTTAATTTGTTTTTTTTTATTCCATTCCATCTTCCAATTCCGTCATCAGGCCAACTCAATGTTACTATAATATTATATTGTTATTCTATATGTATTCTTCTTATTCTATACGGATTCTTAGATTTTTTACATACCTACAGCTTGACCTAACTTAAAACTTAAACTGTAAATGTTATAGTATTTTATTTTTATAATTTTTACATTATAACTGTAAATTTACGCTAATTTTATATTAAAAAAATGTATTTTACTAAATTATAATAAGATATAGGTCAAATATGAAAATTATGACAGAATCATATTTGTATATTTAAATATTATGAAATAGATAACGATCGCTTAAACTTTATCCGGAAAATCTATTAAAAGTATTTACTGCTTTATTGTGTCCTCTAGATGTTGAGGGTATAAGGCATAAGCGGAGCGTTTTTCTAGTAGCTTCGTTAATTAAGTAAACGTTTAATGTTTTTTTTGGCTTTACTCTGTATTTCGCAGCAAAGTGATAAGATTTCTGTTCTCATTTAGACACTTCCGCCTCCTACTTTCTGCCAAATTCTGGAGGAATTGCGTGGTGAGTAGTGCTTCCTTACCAGAGCGAGGATAATGATGATATTAAATATTTATTACCCCGAGTACGAATGGAACTCACAACCGTCGCGATTACAGCAACATGTTGGTGCCACAACGGCTTTATTTAAATTAATATGTAATAAATTTATCTGTAAAAATCAATATTAATAGTTCGTAATTTGCTGCATTAATTTAATTTATAAGATAATAATAGTAAACAAATAGTATACTCGACTTCAGGTTATTGCAATTTATTTTTCTTATTCAAATCAATTGATAAACCAAAGAAATCGAAAATCATCAATCAAAAAACCAAAGAAATCATAAGAAAATACACAAAATCATCATAAAAATTGCACATTGATTTGTTTTATTAATCGCCCATTTCTGTAATATGGACTCAATCTAGTTAGTCGGACAACTTGTCTAGCGACGCGTCGACTACGTTTCTCACCCTCCTATAAAAGCCTTACAATGCCTTTGCAACGGCCAGTGTTCCACAGACAGACGTTCAATTTTAAACATTTAATATAAATAAATTAACTTTAAATACTGTGTTTTGTTTAATAAAAGGTAAGATGTGTATTTAGAATTATATTTTTTAATTTTTTTAATATGTTTTTTTGTAAAATGTGGATTTTATTATTTTGTGTGTGAGTTAAATAGATTATACATTTTTATTATCTGAATTATAACTTGATCTTAATCTTTTTTGTATATATATTTTTATTAAACTTTAAATCTAAAACTATTTTTTAATATAATTTAACTTTTAATAACTTTTATATTTTTGAGGTAATTTTCAGAACTGTTTAGTTTATGAAAAAAAGTTTTTTTTTAAAGCTTAATTCAACTTAATTTCAATCAAATTAAGTTTAGTTAAATAATAAATATTCCTCACTAGGGCAATGAAATGTTTATTATTTTCATTACCTCACTTTGGAAACGAGGCAAAACTCGTTGTTGAATTCCGCCACTAAGCTCGTAATGTATCGAAAATTTGGCAGAAAATAGTAAACGGAAACGTCTTATTGGGAACAGAGTTTCCTCAGGTTCCCCCTGCCTATTATGCTAAATAAAACAAAATAAATCTGTTTACAATTTTCTATAAGATCTTCAACTCTGAGCAGCATGAAGCATTATAATTTTCTTTTGCTTCACTTTGTAACTCGCGTATAGCTG
This sequence comes from Heliconius ethilla aerotome, assembly GCA_001485985.1. Lineage (NCBI taxonomy): Eukaryota > Metazoa > Arthropoda > Insecta > Lepidoptera > Nymphalidae > Heliconius > Heliconius ethilla. Next base: position 22,632 of record FAPJ01006778.1, on the reverse strand, counting down.
GATAGGCAGAGGGATTCTGGTATTAAAACAATCCATTCTCCGAACATTAATTTAAGTATCTTAACTTCACGTCGCGCCTTGAATTGTAACCAAAACGAGTAAATGGAGGTAATGCATTCCTTCGAGTGGGAATCGAACCTACAACCGTCGAATTTACAGTTAGACTCTTTGCCTCTGCGTCTCTAGTTCTAATAATAGATATTTCAAGTAAATCTAATTCCACTTCCACTTATAACTAAAGTACATAGAAGTGCAATGCTACAAGCACAGCGATACATCACAATCTGTCACACGACTTCATTATATTGAATGTTGATACAATTTCTATTTTCGCTTCTGAATTGATTTGTTTGTTTAAGAAAAGAATAAAGAAAAAGGAGGTTATGTCTTCGATTCCCACTCGATTAAGTGAAATATTTAATATTTTTATTTTCCTCATTCTGGTAACGGGCGGCTTTGAATTTCGCCACTCAACGCGCAATGCCTTCAGCATTTGGCGGAATGTGGGGAATGGAAGTGTCTTATCGGGAATGGAATGTCTTAACACTAGGATCCCAGGATCCTTCTGCTTACCCGCAGTGGGACAGCTTACGACTGTGAGCACGATGGTCCTGGGATCGATTCTTACTTAGGGGAAACATGATGTATAAATTATTTTTATTTCTCTGTTTTGGGAAGAAGCTCAACGTTAAGTTCCGCCAGTCAACACGTAGAGTTTTGAAAATTAAGCGGAAAGTGAGTAAAAGAGTGCCTTAATATTAGGTTTCTTTTGCTAATTGATTTTTAAAATAAATTTCATTTTGTTTACCTTCACGCATCATTTATATCCACAAAGCAGGATGAGGAAATCTAATATTAAGATATCCCTTCGCGTTAAGATACTCCCATCTGCCCACCAACTCAATGCCGCTCTTCGACTTGTTACAAATAGAACAAGAGCCATAGCGAGAAAATGAACACATGAAATATTTCATTTCCTTCAGTGAGAATCGAACCCACACCCTGTCGTGTTTACAGTCGCACGCTTGTGCCCTTTCGCTACGACTGTTACCTGTTTATTTTTTTAAATTGCCAATTCCCAAATCACAATTGAGCAAATGCTCAGCTGCAGAACAGGAGAAGAAAAATAAATATTTTTTCCTATCAGATACTGTGTGCAACAGGCACATGTATAGGATGTATTATTTATTCTGTTCTCTTCTTATTATTCGTTTTTTCAAGACATATTTCAGCTTAATATCATTTTTTCCTTATAATAACAGAGAAAACGTTACTTTTTTAAACATAACCTCAAAAAGAATCGGGGCCACAACCACCCACATCGACCAGGGCATTTAATTGTTCTATTGAACCTTTAATTGTAACATTAGATAATATTTCGACATTAAAAGTATTCTATTTAATCAATACTTATTTAGTACAAGCTTCTACCTGTATCTCTAAGGCTTCGTAGTCTGGGGATTACTGTTATGTGAATGGTATTGCAACCAAAAATATCGTGTTTTGTTTTAAGCGATCTATAACCTCCTCCTTTTACAGAAGTCGGTTAAAAATAGAGGCTATCGTGCAACGGTGGGTTTGACGAAGTGTGGGGTTCGAATTCGGGTCGGAAGTAGAGTAGGGTTACGGAACCTAGTGTTAATATATTTTGTTCCTAACGCATCGTCCAGCTATCGACAAATTCCGGCTTGAGTGGCGGATCTCAACCAGGTTGAGGAAATGAAAATATTTTTTTCCCCCAAGAGAATCGAACCTACAAATCGTCAATCACGTGCTTATGTTTTTTTTTGATTCCATTCTTAGCCCATATCGACTGTTTAATATATCTTTTTTATTTCTATGTTTAATTTTATATATCTTTAAAGGTACTTACTTGTAAGAAAACACCATGGATCACAACGAGTTTCGTGTGAAAGGTATGCATATTATGAATTAATATATGTATTTTAAAGGTATTTAAAATTGCCGAAAAAGCCTTCGTAGGGAGTGTGACTGTGAACGCGATGATTGTGGGTTCTATTTCCATTCGAGGAATGAATTATTTAATATTTTTTCGCTCTGGTAAACGAGAAAAGTGCGGCGTAGTTTCGCACTTGACACGCATTGCTTCGAGAATTCGGCGGAAAGTGAAGAATGGAACTGTACAACACTAGGCCTACAGATTCCACCCAAAAATCTAAAAAAAGAAATATTCTATGTAATCGCGTGGTCAATGTCCATTTAATTTTTTTTCTAAGTTATTACCATTATTTTAGGGAATCTACTGTTAAGACACTCTGTTACCCAAGCACCGCCCAGTCTTCGAGATGTGTTGATTCACGTGCCTCAATTTTTCTTCGTCTAGTTACCAGAATGAGAAAATAAAGATACATATTACCCCCAGCAGGAATCGAATCCACAACTGTCTCGTTTACACCCAAACTTTGTACCTCTGCGCCACGACGGCCTTTGTCACAATGACATTGACAAATGAATAACAAACGTAATAACGAGATTAACTGCTTAATAATTAAAATAATAACACATATTATTGATTATTGTGCGTTCGTACGTTTCCGGAATATTAATTAATTTTGTTACTAGATCAAGGAAAAGGTTGAAAAGGTCATAGCAAGAGTGAATAGTATTCTTGAAAAAGGTTTCGTACATAATTTGCATAGACATAATATTAATTAAAAATCTACATTTTTAATACTGAGGCCGTCGTGGCTCAGTGGCCCAGCGGCATATACACGTGGGGTACAGCATGAAGCTAAAAAAACTGGTCAAGTGCGAGTCGGACTTGTCCAACGAGGGATCCGTGCCAATTTCAGATATACACAGACAGAAATATGCACTTATTTTGTATGAAATTAATTACAATTAATTGTATTGTAAGCTCTTCTTGCCCTATAGGTTTCAATTGATCGATGGTAGGACAAGGCGCGACGTTGACTTACATATGGCTGAAAATGTAAAACGAATTATCTTAAAACTGCATCCATCTATGCCTATTCCAGCCAGCTTCTGCGATTAGGCTTTTATCCATCTTTTCTTTTACTTTTACTTAGCTGCTAGCTTTTTTACGGATTTGAATCTACGACCCAAACCAGTACCTACATATTGAACTACTAAGAGTAATAAATAGATCAATAAAAAACATATGTAAATTGTTATTACTGTGTTCAAACGTATTCTAAAACATATGAAGTAATAAATAAGGAATCAATCGGTATAATAAAATTTGCACCCAATACACCGGCTTAGGGGCTGAACTGTAACGATACATGATGTGTTTCAAAGTCGATATTCTAGTCTTATTGGTGTATATAAAATGTTTGGGACAAATTCTTTTTATTTATCGTTGCTTTATATTTTACTTTAACAAGAAGATAAACAGAGAAAATCGAAAAAGAGACAATATTCGTGAGGCGCAATGGAATAACGACTGATTATAAACGCGACGGTTCTAGCTTCAATTCCTATTCGGTGGGATTATATTTGAATTATTTTCATTTCTCCGCCCTGGTAGAAACAGCGCGGTGTTAAGTTACGCAATGTCTCGGAAAATGATCAGAAAGTGAGGAACGAAGTGGTAACGTTGGTACCGTACCTTTTTTTCTATGAAACAAATTTACCACTTCATCCTTAAAAACTTGCAAGTAAAGAAATCTATCTACATTTTAATTAGAATGATAAAATGTGCTTCTCCTTTGTACTCCATGTTTAGAATGCTTCTGAGGGAAGATAGATCCAACTTAATTAATTTTATAGTACTGTAAACTGATACGTGGTATCAATAATGTGGCATTTTTTAAATTTTACAAATTCACACTTAACTAAAAAGCAACTTGAAATGTAAATTAAGGCTTTACTATAGAGCCTTAGTAAGTGAATAATAATTTATTAATCATAAACATTTGTTTTAATTAGTCGTGAAAAATGTTAAAGTTAAAAATGTAAATTTTATAAAAAATCACAAAAATATATAATAATAGTTATTAGATAAAATAAAAGCAAATAAAGAATTACATTAACAAATATTTACAAATGCCCTTAGCCAAAGAGTTAGTGGACTATATAGCTGATTATTTGGAGAATATTCGCGATCACCGCGTGTACCCTGGAGTACAGCCGGGGTACCTCCACAAGAGGTTACCTACTGAGGCGCCACAGCTACCTGAGAAATGGGATGACATTTTTAAGGATGTGGAAAATCATATTATGCCTGGTGTAAGTATCTTAGATAGATTAGTTACTTCTAGATTTACTTTTAAAAAAAATATAATATTATTAATGTATTCAGTTACCATATATCTATTATTCTTAGGGTTGAATATACTTCAAATTCCATATTTTCACCAGATCGTCCACTGGCAAAGTCCACACATGCATGCCTATTTCCCAGCGCTCACCTCGTACCCATCTATAATGGGAGAAATGCTGTCAAGCGCTTTGAACGTACTGTGCTTTACGTGGGTAAGTTAATTTTTAATTTTTTTTTTAGTCTTTTTACGTGGCCTTCTTTCAGTATTATCGATATAGTGTTTTCGAAGTTTAACCCAGGTCTCCCCATGTCTCTCTTCCCACTTATTATTCCTTGATTTTTTGGGATTCTTCATTCTCATTAACATCGAACGAAAAAGACGAAAGTGGGAAACAGAGTATCTTAACTCTAGATTCCCTCTGCTCACCCTGCCATATACGAGATCCATGTTGTATCTTAAAAATAAATTGATTAAGTAACTCATCCATTTAGGCATCTTCACCCGCCGGAACTGAACTGGAGACCATTGCGATGAACTGGCTCGGCAAGCTCTTAGGCCTTCCGGACTGTTTTCTTAACGAAAAAAATGATAGTCCAGGTGGCGGCGTCATACAAGTAAGTATTAAGTGGACCTTGTAGTAACTTTACTTTTTTTCCATGAATCTCGCATTTCCCTACTTAGCTAGAAGAGAAAAAAAATATATATTTGAGTAGTGTTTCTATGAATCGAATTCTATTATCTTTTGTTACGGAGGATTCATAGGCAACGCTCTGGAACTATACCCTAGAACCCTCTAAGGAAGGATTTACTGAAATTTCTGCTGGTAAGAATTTACCTCCTCTATTTTTCAAAAAAGTACGTATATTGTGGATTGAACCATTTTTATCGTAAATTTAAATTTTGTGATGAAAACAAAACATTAAAAAACAAACCGAGAACTAAAAAGGCACACAATAGACAAACTAAGCCTGTAGTGTGGTACAAGACATTAAGTAATACATCACTATTCCTTGTCTAACTAGTAAAACAAAAAAAGCATTTGTTTTTTGGAAATTGAACCTACATTCGTTCAACATAAAGTATATTAACACTAGGTTCCCTCTGCCCACCCTATTGTGAGCGTAAAGCTACTTTTTTATATATAATTAAGGTATTTGTTTACATATAATTTTTTTTACACCTTTATCTTTAGACAACAGCAAGCGAAGCGACTCTTGTAAGTCTTCTAGCTGCACGCACGAGAGCCCTGATGGAACTCTCGAGCCTCAACCCTGATATGCAATCTTCTGAGTTATTGGGTCATTTGATCTGTTACTGTTCTGATCAAGCTCATTCTTCGGTGGAGAAGGCTGGTTTAATAGGTAAGTGGTAATAAAACATAAGAATCAAGAATGTGGCATTCTTATATAAAAAAATATTTAGTTTTTTAATTAATATTTTCCATATGTCGTTTGAGCTAGATTTCATTCACATTCTTAACAATTTGTGTAACTAACTAAAACTTGTGTATTTAGTAATATGCATATTCTGTTGGTATATCTTAAATAAGTAAATACTAAATTATATATTTTTAGTTTACAATAATAGAAATTATCTTTTACCTTTTCTATAACTACGTCAAAATATATTTTTACGTTTAGGTTTAGTAAGAATGCGCTATATCGAGTCGGATGAAAATCAGTGTATGCGCGGAGCTAAATTAGAAGAGGCCATATTGAACGACAAGGCGAAGGGCTTGGTTCCTTTTTGGGTAAGTTTATTTTTTTATAGCATATATGTATGTATTTATGTATCCACCATATAGCAGGGTAGTCCCCATATGAAGAGATACTACCATTACATGATGAGTGGTGGAACTCAACGCCGCCTTTTCTTCTTAACAGAACGATGGAAGAACAATATTATTTTCCCCCGGATTGGAAATGAAACCCACAATCTGCGTCTTAACGTTCACTCATTTAACGAAATATTAAAGTGACGCCCACATTAACAGTAGAAATATCTCTTAGCATAATATTTAAAAACCAACCAATTATTCTAATATTCTTTAAGACATCCACTGAATAATAACCACCATAAAACATAAAATAAAGAGATATTACACTCATTACTTATTATTTCAAATACCTCCCATGGGGTTTGTTAGGGAAATACTCTATCGTCATAATAATATTGTAAATTCGCTATTTTTAAAAGCAGCTGGGGCACTCTCTGGGACCAATTATACTAAGATTAAGGAAGCAAGAAGCTTAGTACTCTGTGAGACACTGATTGGTTGTATTTTAGAATTATAGTCCCTATGATGAGATAGCGGTTTTAAACGCGTTTGTTGTGTATTCGATTCCCGCTCGAGGAATTATTCTAATATTCTAAGTAAAACTCATTGGGTTCTATGAATCTATAATCGAAAAAAAAATAAGATATTAATAATACCTTTTATCGCTCGACTAATTTTACTTGTTACTTCATTATTTTCAACATATTGAAGCTGTTGATGCGTCATTATACAAAGTAGGCTGAAATAATGAGCTACGGTGCAACGTCGCATGTAAACTTATACAATTATTTATAACTAACTTTACTTAGGTATTAGGTTCTCGTTTTATACAACAATGACGTAATTACATTTTTTTAAAAAATTAATTAAATGTAAAAAATATGTTTTTATTATTATTATTAATTCTGTCATAGGTCTGTGCCACATTAGGTACAACAGGTTCAGTGGCATTCGACAACCTAAGGGAGGTTGGCGAGGTGTGTGAAAAACACTCGACCTGGCTTCACGTGGACGCTGCTTATGCTGGCAGTGCCTTCATCTGTCCTGAATATAGGTATGAATTAGCTTTCTTTTTGATGTTTCGTATTTGCTGGTGTTTTTAGGGGGGTAGCTTGTAGAGAAGATGTAATGATAGGATTTTTGAAATGTTGATTCGAGAGTATGCGTCAAATATTGAAAAAATTACATCATTCTTTTATAAATTTCTTAATAATTGAATAACACGTGCAGGATCATTGATAATAATCAACAATGATGATGATGATGATTATAATGATAGTGATGATAATAAAGATGATGATTATGATGATAGCGATGATGATGATGATGAGAAAAGGGATTTTATATTTTATAGTCCCAAACTAAGTTGCGGACTACGACTCGTGTCTGAATTTTTATTATTTTGTAGGCATTGGCTAGATGGTGTTGAGTTGGCCGATTCATTCGCGTTCAATCCTTCCAAGTGGCTAATGGTGAACTTTGATTGCACTGCTATGTGGTAAGTATGGAAGTAAATTTAGATACGTATCATCTTACTGTCAACAATACGTAATGTCTCTTTTTAAATACCTTTTTTGCGTATTTAGGTGGAAAGTGAAAGCGCTTTTTCCCGTATAGCAGTATTGTCCAAATTAGAATAGAATCATTCAAAAATTTTCTCAGTTTTCTTAACATTGAGTTTTAGCAGTTGCAGAACTCAACGCCGCGCTAACATTTTATATTTGTATTGTAAAACTGTATAATATTCTTTTTTATTATTTCTATTTTCCAATCAACAGCTGGCGGTAGAAATAAATATAAACACATGCCATAATATGTTTCAGGGTCAAAAACAGCACTGCCCTACATAGGACGTTCAACGTTAATCCGATTTACTTACGACACGAAAACTCAGGTAATACTCAAGTTGCTTAACTCAATTAAACATATATAAGGAAAATGTGGAAAAATAAATAGTGACACGTCACTATGTTATAATTAATCATAAATTGCCTTATTCGATAGGGTCCTACATACAAATTTGTAAGTTTTATAATAATAATAGGTTTTGGGTTCATGGTGTATCCCGAAAATAGAATATTGGAGGGTACTTGTATTTTAAAATTAAATTGAAAGTAGAAAACAGAGTGTCTTAGCAGTCCCTTCTATGTACCATGCATTGCGGGATGCAATGTGAAGCTATAGACTAATTTTATAACGTTGATTACGGCAACCAATAAGCATTTTATAAATAGTGAGATTCCGTGATTTAAAATGCAGTTCCTAGAAAAATATATATTAATTAAATATTTTCTTATTTACAGGAAAAGCTATTGATTATATGGTAAGTAAAATATTATTATTTTATACTTTTATACTTTTTATCTATATAATAGTTCCCGAAAAGGGTTTCTTTAACAATGCCTTTGGTTTTCTCTTATTTTATTTGTTATTTTGTTCTTTTAATTTAGCTGGACTACTATGATTATGCATCAGATGTTCCAGATTTTCTATTAAAAAGACTAAATAGAAAATGTCTATCACGCTTTATACTTTTGCTAAGGCGGCATTTGATTATTTCTTATAGTTTAGCTGGACCCGACCTAGTTCTGCATAGGTGTGGAAATCTTCACAATCAAATATAGCCTGGGATCTTGGCATAACAAAGAAAGTTTCATTCAAATCAGTCCAACAGGAAATGTGTTTATAAACAGACAAACAGACAGACATATAGTTTAAAAATCATTCATGTTCTATTAGTTATTTTAGTATAGTAACTAATAATACAAATCTTAATTTTAAAATATTAGGTTGGTTCACAAGATGCGAATACGAAAAACAAAATAGACATAGACATCAAACGTACCGACCTAAGTACTGATAGTACTGACAGCACTAACATTGCTGACAAACGTACTGACAGTGTATCTACTAATGACGAAGGCTATCCTACAAGTGAAGACTTGGATGATGAAAGCGATGAAGAGATGAAACTACATGGTTACAATGCAATGTCTTCTGGTTGCAATGAGAAAATACAGTTAGAAAATCCTGATAAAACGGAACCTCTTGTATGATTTTTTTGTTTAGGTGATGGGTTTTTTGTTTAGGTGGTGATGGTTCTGTATTATATTAGCTACTTTTTTCAGCTTAACATTTAGCATCCCTAGTGGGTATTTTATGACAACATTATATTTATAAGAGAAATATGACGAATATTGTTTCGTTTTTATGTATTACCGACACACTATAATTACTTTTTTTATTGTTCTTTCGAATTGCATGACTTCTCATAATTATATAAATATATTTTAACAGTGTATATTTTCGGTATATTAATAAATAATTTATCTCTACTTCCAGCATTGGCAAATACCATTGAGCCGCCGTTTCAGGGCTCTGAAGCTGTGGTTCGTACTGAGGAACTATGGTGTAGTTGGATTACAGAAGCATATCCGTGAGGTAATAAACATTTACTACACTAGTTATTTCTTATAATTTTAGTGTATATTTGAAAGTGGGGGATGGAGTGTTCCAACACTATGTTGAAGTGAAGAGATCGAAAAAATATAAAACGTAACCCGCAACGTTCAACAACATTTTATAGGTATTCTAAAATAATATATATTAAAAATAATATATTAGCATTTATGTTTTTCAGGGTGTCCGTCTCGCTCAAAAGTTTGAAGCCTTGGTCTTAGCTGATCAACGATTTGAAATACCGCAACCTAGGAATTTGGGTAAATATTTTTAATCTTATCTTACTTAATCTTATCTTATTTATGTTAATGAGCAATTTAAATTAGCTCATTAACGTCACTAAACCTACTTACAACTAAATCCTAAAATTGAATACTAAGACAGTCTAGAGACACAATATTAAAACATTTGACTCTATATATATGCTTAACACGCAATATCTCGAAAACTACTTAGAAATGAGGAACAAAGTATCTTAAACCTTTAACACTATCTCTGAAAATTATTTCTATATTACAAAATTTTTCTACAGGCATGGTCGCTTTTCGTCTTAAAGGCGATAACACTTTGACGGAGCGTCTACTCAAGCGCTTAAACGCAAGAGGCCTCATACACGCCGTACCTGCTTGCTTCAAGGGAGTATACGTCATACGATTTACCGTGACCTCCCAGAGGACGACTAACCAAGATGTTCTAGGTGAGGATGTTGATAGTTACTTTTTTATCTAATCAGAAATCAGCTACACGCTGTATCC
>FAPJ01006772.1:2850-14764 GCA_001485985.1 Heliconius ethilla aerotome | reverse complement strand
TTAACAAATAGTTTACTGCTAAATTTACTTATTAGGAGTTAAAACGTTAAAACACCTGTAATTAGTACTAATAGTGTAAAACTATAGGTGGCAGGTGCCATTTTACTTTGAAAACAGATAATTTTAAATAGATGCTTAAAATTAGCATCCTAGCGAATTCTACATGACATATAGAACAAAATTAGATCGGCGCCTCTATTTTTCTTAGCATTTACTCGTATGTACGTCTCGAGGCGACGTAGCGGTGGCGGGCTGTCGGTGGATAGGTGGAGTCGATACGTTTTTTAACCGGCATCGGCGGGGCATTGACACCGTTGCCGGGGCACTGCCCGTTCTTGACAGTTCAAATGTTTACACTTTACATCTCGAAGGATCACTCGCTACTCACTTCAAATAAGTCTTCCGCGGATGAGCATTGGCAGTGTTACCGTGATATCATTTCTGGGAACCAAACCTCACTATTTTACTATTAGGGAAGAAATCCGATTTCAGTATTATATACTGTATAATATGGCGATATGACTTAGGTAATTATTTAGATAAATATAAACAACAATTTCATTTGCAAATATAAGTGATTTAAATTGAAAGATCACTATGCCCAATTATAAAGGCAATAATTCTAGACAATGTATTGAATAAATTATGTTCGAAAATAATATTTAGTGAATGCTTATGTGGTGCCGGTGCCAGTACCTTTATACGGTCGGCGGTCGCTGAGTACCACCGGCGCGGGCCGTAACAATAGCGCGGCGAGTTCATCAGACGCGATAATGAGTGATCCCGCGGGTTCAACAAACTTCCCATTTTACAAGTCAAATAAAGTTTATGCGACATCCATTCTGTAGCATAGTAAAGTATTCCAAAAATAAAGCACCTTAAATAAATTACGTAGTTTTACACGCTTGACGATTTGCCAAATGTCAGTGTCGGTTGCAAAATGCCTAATTGTCCTCTCGGAGCCAGATTGAACGTCGCCATTAACGATTTAACTGCAGTTTAATTTGAGATAATTGCGGTTAGATATAGCAGGGATGTTGGGAGCGGCTTGAAGAAAAAGTGAAATTATAACAAGTCGGAACCAGTCGAGGTCGGTGACCAGCGAGGCGTCTCTACGACGATTGGCGGATGCCCCACTAGCTGATTCATCAGTACTTAGTCCTCACTACCACCTTACCCGATCAACGCCAGGACCTCTGACTCATATATATGCGGTCTTTTGTCACGATTTTTGAACAGCCTGCCATAACCGACTTTTTGTATGTCCTGCTTGTCTTGGTCAGTTAGCTTGCGACATTTGTATTTCGTACAATAGGTAGCGGCAACTGTAATTAACTTCACTGAATTCAATCACTTGCAATTTTTATGTTTAAATTAATAAATTTACAGTCAATTCATTGTACAGACCCAAAACGAAGTAAATGTAATATATATTTATGATATTTTTCGCAACACTATAGTAAACGACTTTTTAATAATGCAAATTTACAAATATAAATCAAGTTACAAATATTTTTTAATTAAATTGGCTAGCTATTAGCCGTAAAATTGCAATAAAATGAGTAGAAACGATATAAATTCTGAGAAGGACATGAGGCAAATGTACGCATTGAGTTTCTTGCCCGCTATTTTTCTTGTTACATAGGTAGGTAGTAGGTAGAGGCTATAGACGTACGGTGTGTTGGGATAAGCAAGTAAAAATAAGCGAGGGTCGTGTTAGTTGTGGTGTGAAGAGTATGGGGAATGTTTGGCCCTTGAGTTCAATGCATCGCCACCTGTAGAACTATTAATGTCGAATGGAGATTTTATTCAATAACTTTCATATGTTTACGCATTATTAATAAGTGATATTGATATTTAATATTAATAAAAAATTACAAAATGGTAATAAGAATGAGTTATAAATACGTTATTAACTATATAATATTTACTAATAGTTATATAATAACAATATTCATTCAAGTGTAAATAATTAAATACTATCTGTATTAATGTAATATTTGAAGTAAAGTTCAACAAATATCAACAAAATGCTAGCCAGGGGGTAGTTATGGTATGTAGTTCAGTTCAGTGACCTCGAAGGCTCGTAGCCTCCTTGTCATCATGGGGTGCATTACGACGCATTTGATATTAACTCCTCGCCCAGCTCAGGTATAATTCTGTCTCTTTTTTCATTTTGTACCTTTATTATGTTATTCTAAATATTATAAAAGCAATATTAAATAAAAATAAATTTAAAAATATATCATTAATTTAACTGTTTTTATTGTTTTGATTTCTTAATTTCAAACTGAAGTTTAGTAAACTTTTGTTCTCTTAACATAAAAGGTGTGTTTGTAAACATTTGAAATGCGTGATTCTTTGTCAAAGCGTGTTTTCAACTCTAGGCAGCCACGTGAAACGTGACCAAACTTCCTATAGAGCTGTTTACCTTTTGTTTTCGTTAATTATTTACTTTTAATAATCGTTTGTAGTAATGACATATTTAACAATAAACTTTGATACCAAGGAACTACTTATCAAGAACTAAAAATTACTTCAATCAATCGGGACTTGCATAGTTAATGTATACGAATGTTCAACGTATTTTGCCGCATACAAACACGAGGGAACCTAAGCAGTGCATGCAACTAAGCATCAGCCTTCCTCATTCTTACCTCAGCTAGAGAGGGACGCCACCAAAACAACTTATCTAGCCGCGTCGTCAAGTAAATAAGGAGAAGGTCACTCAGACGAAAGAGGTTTATGTGCAAAACAAATCAATAAGTCATCTCGTTTCGCCGAAGAAAGAGACGGTGCAATAACAAACCGGCATTAATGCCGCGTCGCGTTATTCACCGGTTCCAAGCAAATATAAACTTTAGTACGTGGTGTTGCGGTGCTATTTTCCATAATAGTTTTATGTTTATCTATGTTCTAGAACGTAATCTTTGTTGATGGAAGATCCCGTTGTTAAATTCTCTCGGTTAAACAAGTGGTTAATTAAACTTTTTGTATATATATACATATTATTTTATCCAATGTAAGTAAGTACTGAAATTACAGAAATTTTAACAATCATAAAATTAAATTCAAGTTTTTATATACATATACCTATAGCATTATTAATTATTCAATAATTATCAAGAATTGCAAATATATATTTGCAAAAAGAGGTAAAGCTACACAGCGAGTTGTGTTACTAACCACCCACTTCACCCAATGGATATTTTACCCCCTATCTACACGTGAAGCTTGCTATCTCTCTCTCTCTATTCAATCAAAAAATCCTGAAACGGCACGACAGTACTACTTCATGCAGATAGTTAAACAAAATAAAAAATAAACAATATAATCATTAATAAACACAAATATTCAATATTAATTCAGTTAACGAGCATAAGACCTAAATAAACGTTCTAATTACAGAGATAAAACCACGATCAGAGTCAACTTGTGTTTGCATCTCGGCCAATTGCCACATGCACTATATTGGCACTAAATAAATGTATAATATATAAATGTATAGTAAATAAATGTATTATAGCTTCTGTGCCACATCCAACTGCACTCTGTTGCACACATTCAAGTGGACTGGCACGTGTAAAGCGTATAGACGGCACACCAGTGCGCTGGCGGGACCGCCATTATGAGATAAAAGTATTTATAAGTGTTGACTGCAGGTTGCAGAAGTAGATTTGCCATCATGTTAGAGAACAAAACTAACACTGGTTATATAATAACTGATAACCAATCTTAATAGAAATAGGAAAGATCTAGAATCATTGTATTAACATATTATCTGTAATGACATATAATAAATTACGAAACATATAAAGTTTAGTAGGATATAGGTATTAAAAATGTACAATCATAATACCGTTTAATAAAGTTTGGTTTGCGAGACCTAGTTTGTAATGGCTGTACTATTGAAGACCAAAACTAGGTCAATGGTGCAGTGAGGGACGCGCCCTCGCCTCTCCCACCCTCTGTTTGCGAGGAAGGTGAATCATTCAGCTGAAATATTAGAACGTGTTTAAATATATTAAGTGCACTATACATATTAGTCTACATATAACAGAGAACTCTACAGAATAAATAAGGACTTCCTTTCTTTTATAATGCGGCATAAATTAAGTATTTGAGTGACTTAAGTGGTGATTTCTTTTATGTTTTGCCGTATAAACCTTACTGAGAAGGTAAACTGCATTTCATTTGACATTTGCGTTTACAAGGCTTAAGTAATAATACTTTGTTAATATTGATTAAATATACGATATATTGTAAATGATACCAATATTACTCCTTATAAGTACATTTTTAAACATGTTCCCAGTTTGGAAATGAGAATGGATAAGAAAATATCATCTTAAAGTTTACAAGACATTTAGAATAATGTTCAATAAGATAAAATACCTTAGCGGATGCATAAAAAATAATTCATAAAGTTTTTACTGCTTTAATAGTTCCTAGTTAACTTCAATAACAATATCCTTTGTCTTAGTAACTCTCAATGATATTGTTTAGTTATAACAAATACGATTCATCATCCACTGGCTCGATTATGACTCACATGATTTCCAAGTTTCAACCAATAATGGCCTATTCTGAAAGTATGTATAGATATAGATATTTTTTTACCTCTGAGAGATCTTACTTCCCATTTAACTTTCCGCTTTGGAAATAGCACATAGTCCAAGGACAGACTGGCATATATGCAATATGCCTATGACGAGAGGTGATTAATATGACATTTAGTATATACGTTCAACATATTTCTCTACAAAACTGAAACAAAGAAGTAGCAACCTTCATAAGCCACCCTTGGCCGTGGTATTGCGACCTAGATGGCAACTCCGCGGTCCCCCCTCGTCTCTGACCTGACCCAGTTCTATATGCATTTGATATAACTTCAGTTCCCCGGCGTGAAGCGCCTGTGCTGCTCTCTAGGACGCGTCGCCAGAGCCTTCTGATAATCATTATTCCACATAGCTACTGTTGTCCATTACAATGAAATTTAAAATAATACATGTTATATCTAATTTTAGAACTTGTCAAATATTTATTTGTGAAATAAAAATAAACTGTGTCTCGATTTGCAACAGTTTAATTTTAATCGAACATAAAGTAACATTGAACTGAAGGCCACGGTAAAATCTTTGGCATAGCTCACTAATCTCTCACCTTGCCGTGCTATCAATAAATTATTTCTTCAAATCCCATCACTTTTATTCACTTTAAATAAAATTAATTTATGTCATCGCGTGTTGATCTACCTTTGACATTTTTAGCTATTTATATATTATTTTACTGATTTGGGTCTTAAATGACATTGTGAATTCATGATGCAAATTTTATATTCAAAGCAATGCCGATATCTGAACAAGGTCTAAAAGGAAACTTTCAATTATGTATTTACGTAAGCCACTATCTTATTGCGGAAGGCGTATAGGTGGCTACGAACAATGTAACTCGAAGAGAGTAGGTACACTAAGGCGTGCATGGTGTCACCTCGAACGACGGGCGGGTGTGGCAAGTGGCAGCGGACGGCGGCCAGCAAGCAGCAAGTAGCAATACGAGGCGCGAGGGAGTGAGGCGTTGCGACATCGACAAGGCCGCGACCTAGAGTCGTTTCCGTGCGATACTTCTCAGCTCAATTTAACTTTATTTTAGCTGTATTTACTGTTATTATTAATTAAAATTTCTATTGTTTCAGATAAACAGTGTTGTTTTCAAATGTTCATGGCGAGGATGCGGCCACTACACCTCTACACGCACTTCCATCGAAACTCACATCAGACAAACGCATTTGGGGTATATATCCTAATTTGTCTAGTTAGATATTTCCGTAATTGATTATATAATAGCGTGAACTATGATACAACCTTGAACAGTAATCCTCGTCTTCCTAAGCAACATAGCCATGAGTACACATACCTATAGTTCCTTGTGGTTGCCAACTAAAATTCACATGATATCAGTAATGCAGAAATGTAATGCAATGAGTTAATATGTTTTTTTCGTACTCAATATTCAAAACATAGTATTATGAAAATCTATCTATATAGCGTTATTATTCAATTACAATTTCCTGTATACGACAAGATTACAATGTACTCGCGATAGTCTAATTTGCATCATCTGCATCCAATTAGTTTAAATATTTACATAAAATATTTTAGACAAATAATATAAACTGCTAACATTGATTTTATACGTTTATAAAACTTTTTAATAAATGTTGTGTCATAGCCACAGCATGAAGTTGTTTAAAGGTTATGTTTATAATGTCACATGTAGGTATATGTATTAATGTTGATTAAAAAGCCGGCCCTTACTGACCCGGAAGCAGCCACGTTTCATGACAAGGTTGCCCGCTGCTAGGCTCGAGCTCGTTACACACAAGGTCATATCACACCGAGATCTTACATAACTATATTCTGATGCTGTTTAAATATTGATAACAACCTATATGAAACTTTTCAATTTGATTGGAAAATATTGTAATATAATTGACAATATTAATCTATATCAGCCAAAAAATCTACAGGAAAAGACATATACAAGACAACATAAAACTTATGTAAGGAACTACAAAATTATATCCACTTCACTATCACATATATAAATATATAATTTTATATATGTAAATAATAGATATCGCCGTTATCGAATTGATATCTGTATACTATATAGGTACATCTAATAATTTTAGTTTATCAAACTATGAATGAATAGAAAACTTGCTCAGGTCGCTTAGAATTTTTAGCGTTTTGCTAAAATGTAAGATTAATAAGAACTTCTCTTTCAGGCCAAAAAATGAGGATGAAAGTGATCATGAGGAAGAGTTTTACTACAACGAGGTGGCTGCACCTGCTCCGCCACCCACTCTTTCCCACCGAGACATGTGCCGTCCACCGCATGAGGATCCTGACTATCAACGGCAGCTCGTCGGTTCCTTTAGGTATAATTCGTTCTGTACTTATTTATTTTAGTAATATGTAAATGATAATAAAACAAAAAAATATCACAATTGTCTTCTCTTCTTTAAATAAGTCATAATCATTTTAATTTCAGACAAGGGCTGCTGTCGACGTTACAGAATGGTTCTGCAAGACCCATAAGCATTCCCGTAACGCATTCCTGGTCCAGCTCAAGCTCACCGGTAGGTTTGCCAAATAAACATTTAATTAGATAAATTTTAAACAACTAAAGGCACACTGTTGTCACAATGTAGTCTATGTGTGAAACGTCTTCCAAGATTTCATAAGCTTATTTTTATCGTATGATATCTAATAGTAGCTTGACTTTTCAGAAGCACCTAAAGATCTCCGGCGTAAGCAGCTCGCCAGGCAGCCCGGGCAGGCGTCCTCGCTCCGATAATAAGAAATGTCGCAAGGTTTATGGCATGGACCAACGTGACCAGTGGTGTACTCAATGCAAATGGAAGAAAGCGTGTACGCGTTTCGGCGACTAGCCCGTGCGTCGCTCGTACGCCTCCTCGCGTGCAGCACACGTAAAGTGAACAGTTTATTACTGGTGCCGAATGTTAATATTCTTTACCGCGGACATTTTGAGTATTCCGTGTGAGTGACTAGACTCCGTTGTCCGGGATGTGATGTATTTAGAATAAGTCCAGATAATATATTACGAACGTGTTTTTATTTAAGCTTATACGGAGTAAATTTATTAAAAATATATTGAATAAATGTAATGTTTAAGGGAGACATATTTTTCTCTATGAATGTGGCTCGTATTTTGACTGCGAAATGGACATTGCCCACGTATTTTTGTAGCGCGGTAGAATTGCCTTTACTGTGGCGCGCACACTGTAACTATGTGTCGCTCTCGGTCGGAGACTGTGAATATTAGTATTAAGAGCACTAGATTTAAGGTTAGACTGAAATTATGCGTGGCGGTGTGAAAACATTGGCCGAGTCTTGCGTACGCATTTACCTCGTGAATTTACTTTCAAGTAAAGAATATCTTTTGACTTGTAAAATTTCACTGGCGCTGATCTTTTAACTCTACTTTTTTAAAACATTTTTGACAGAAAGCTTAGACATAAACTATTCCAAAACGATTTGTAAATTCGTTACTTATCCACGAATAATAAATAAATTTGTTTGTAAATACAAACGCTACTTACGCATCTATTAAGATTTTAAATCCAACAAAACATAAAATCATCTATGATATATATTATTAATTTTGTAATAAAAGTTAAGTAATGGTAAATAATGAGCAATAATAATTTAGTGAAGGCTTCGTAATTGTGAATCATATCTTGTATGAAGTCGGTAAATCCGTCCACGTCTTCAACTATATTATATCGAATGCCTGCCGCTGCATCCTATCGTATCGTAACTCCTCGACCCAGTGTTTTCATACTGCTGCCGCCCTCGCCGCGCACTCCTGCGCCGATACCAAGTCGACTAAATGGAAAAGCATTCCAGTCGCAATAACTTCAGTGATAACTATCACTAATTATATGTTTTGACTGAATTAATAGATAATAAATAATAAAAACATATAGTAATATACTTAACCTTAGTTCAGTAAGTTATCTCAGATTCGAGTAAAAGACTACACAAATTAGACTTAAATTTTTATGAACATATCTGTATGGTATACATTGTTGGTCTTATCAGAACAAGGAGACAATACTCAGCTCGCTCCGTTGCGCGTGCGCACCTCATTTGCGTCGTCCACCGCCAGCGAAGCGATAAACGAGTGTAATCTTATCAACGCTACGAGTGAGGAGCCAAGGCTATGACGTCTTATGAAATGTAACATTTGGAAAGGAAACCATCGTTTTGTTAAAGGGTCGCTGATGCGTATGCACTTGTTACCACAAGTACCACTGTGTGCAACTAAAGGATAACTGAACAAGAAGTTGTGATAACCTATACAATGTTGTATTATAAGTTAATTATATATGATATACCAGCTATAAGCAACGACGCCACGGAGATGCGATAACGTGTGTCCAATAGGAATGTAATGGCTATATAAAGATTCTGAGGAAGGAAGCGCGATGTATTCGGGATTACATCTCGAATACAAATATGTGATAAAAGAAAGAAACAAGACAAAAGAAACGGATAAGGGCGATTGCGAAATGCAATATTATTGTTAAGTATTATTATATTACTATATTTGTAAATAGATAATTTTATTAAAAAGATATATTTAATATATTCTATAAAATATAAGCAATTTTCGGATATGTACATAAATTAAAGTGATATTGCTGTATTTACTCTTAATTAATGTGATCGTTAACTGAAATTTTGTACTGTATCACTATTATAAATTTAAATGCAACAGATAAAATATAAATATCTATTTTTTCGTATTGAAACAGCGCGGTATTTCTAAGTTAATTTCATTAATTCAAATATATTATTAAAGAAGAAATTTGTTAAAAAGATATTATCAATGACAGAGTAAAGACTTGTCTGTGCCAATTTCGTAGGATTATGAGTTTGTTTAAGCTATTTCTAAATCATTTCTAATTGTTTCCCTTAGACCTCCATTTTTATTTGTTTGTCATAAAGTTAAATATTACCAAATTTAAAGATGCTGTAGCAATTTGTTCTTAATGATTTTATTCTAAATTATAAAAATCTGGTTTTAATTTTAACACGTATAAAATACATATATACCATTTTTTTTACAAAATTGTCTGTTTGTCATCTTGATACAAACAGTTGATTTTTATATTAAAACTGGTATCGATAACACATCTGCCATCTTAATAATTCATAACTATGTACCATCAATCAATTTTTGTCAATGTTACATTTAGCTCTCAGGTGTGCGTTGTTATGCAGATCTCAGAAGAATTTCTTGCCAGTATCATTTTTAAATCTCCAGCATTTCAAATTAAAATAAAAAAACCCTGAATCAAAAAATCACTACCTCATCTCGGTAATATACTTATAATTCTTAAACTGATGATCTGATTTTCATCAAACATAGTTAAAACCATCGCAATGAACTAGGCTTTTGATTAAAAAACCACACTCAAATCGGCTTATCCGTTCAGGAGATACGGTGCTACAGGCAAACAGATAGGCCCCTTTTCGCGTGGGGGGTTAAAAATGGAGGTTTTCATACTTCAAAGCAACTAAAGTTCACATATTAAACGAGTGTACTGCAAAATGTACCTGCAAATATTACACTACCAAATATATATAAATACCAATCTTCTAAATACTAATGATTGCAATAATGGTTGTGATACATCAAGTTAATGTCATAGCTAGTGACGTCATCATTAATAATGATTTGAGGCAAACGAAATTCCGCGCTCATCAAACCAAATTGAAATGATCACTTTTAGAATAAGGCGACAACTCAGCTAGCGATTTGACAACTGCCATATTGTAAGGATTTAGATGTAATTGCAATTAGATTAAATTAGCTGTTAGTGATATTTTAAGTTGAAGTCATAACGTAGTATTCGATTATTTTAAGTACAATAAATATTGCCTACTCGTAGGACCCGTTTTTCTGGCGCTAACATAACACCGAAGACATCAAAGGCATTACCAAATTAGCCATTCTTCTTTAATTATAAAACTTGTTATCTTACTTAAAATTTTATATACTTTTAAGAAAATATATTATTTACGAAGATTTGCTGAAAACCAAACTTGATCTTACAATTAATATCTCAGAACTGTTTCGAATCTTATCTTTCGCTGTATCGAATACACAATTTAACGCCAAACGTATTTCTGTTGGCGTAATTTGTATAATATATTTATGATAAATATAAAACTGATATTTTTTTACGTCATAATTCACCAATTTTGTTATAAAAATTTAAAAAGCTTGTAATTAACGTAACCCCCAAAACCAAGTGGTGCTAAATACCCTACTTGGTTATTTGTTTTTCAGATCTCAATTTATTTTGAAGCTATTAGATTTATATTAAAAAAATATATTATATTATGATAGCTCTACTTTGTTTTCTATATAGATAAATAAGATTTGTATTTTTAATTATTTTAGATAAAGACAATTTTATTTTTCTAAGCAACGTGTACATAGTTTACGTACCTATTAATTTATTTAGCCAAAATTTTGCTCAATATTGTATACACTCGACACCAAAGTCATAATAGTAAAATAATACTTAACATGTTCAGTACAAAAAAAGCATAATTTTACAGAAATATAAAATGGCTTTACTATTAAACATATAAGTTTACAGAGTTGCAAATATCTGTAATAAATGAATTTATTCAGTAAAGAAATACAACGATAATATTTTTTAATGAAATACATCACAAACAAGGCATTCAGACGTCTCTTTTCTATAGTTCGGATTTAGAGAGCCTGATACGAGCCCTAGTCCCGTCTAAGTCTATATTTCGTAATATTTTTGCTTTTACTGGATTGCGTGTTATTAGATGTTTTTATAAAAGAGTGTATTTAATTTATTATTAATATATTTATAATGTGCTGAAAATAAGCGAGATATGTATGTCGTCGCTTGATATTACATCCGTCTACATTTAAAGTTTATTTTATTTAAGTTAGAAATAATTAATTATTATTTAGTTAATCAAAAACTAACTTTTTATTGTACTTAGCTAAAGAGTACCTTTATATAGACAATCGATTATTTCTATAAGAGAAAGGCAAGAAATTTTATCAATCTGAATGTAGAATCATAAAACAGATATTTTATTTTTTTTAAATCACATGTCTAAATTAATAATCATTTAATAATAAAAGTATTAGGATAGATTATTTTTATGACGATGCTGTACAACTATGCATGTAAATATGTTGATTAAGACAACTTATAACATCTAAATTTTTGATTTCTGTTAAGTCTTGTTTTTTAAAGAGTTGTATAATATCAACAGAAGTTTAAGCAATATCTTCAAACTAACATAGTTGAACGATAACTGTTTAT
>FAPJ01006766.1:2779-14016 GCA_001485985.1 Heliconius ethilla aerotome | reverse complement strand
TTATTCATAAATATGTATGAAAATACAAATAATCAGCTTCACGCTGTATGGTGGCTGGTGAGACCAGCAGGGTAGGTGAAGGAACCTAGTGTTTAGGGAACCTAAATTTTCGAGATATTGCGTGTTTTCCGGCAAAATTCAACGCCCCGCTTCGTCATGTTACCAGAAGAAAGAAATTAAAATAAATTATCGTTCCGTCACAACGGTCGCGTTTCCACAATTAGACGGTGCGATACGGCGATTTCTATTTTCCCTTATTTTTATTTACATATATACTAAACATTTTTAATACAAAAATGCCTAATCACAAATTAAAACGGTAGTTCGATTTCCACCCAAGGCAATGAATATAGCAAAAAAGGGCAACGCTTTGAAAAATTAAATATATATAATATAAATAAATGGGGAATGGGGATATATATAATATAAATAAATGGGGAATATACATAAATGGGGAACGGAGAGGTTTAATACTAGGTTCCCTCTGGCTACCCTGTTGTGTGCGGGATATAGCCTGAAGCCGATTTATTTATTTTAAAACAAGATTTTATTAAAACATACATTAATCAAACATATTATTATATAAAATATTAATCTGTTTTGATAAGAAGCTTGCGGCACCCTCTCATTTCGGTGGGTGTAGGTCAGTGACATCACCAACGAGCTCGCAGGGAGCGCCGGAAAACAAGTGTTGTTACGTAAAGTAGGACATTGTATGGAGAATTATACCAATGTAACGCACTTAACTGTTACAATCAATGAGTAATAGTTGAAAGTCACTTATTTTTCGTAATTTACATGAGATGTCTCTTAAGTGACGGTTTTTTAACGTTCATAATGTGTCGTCAATATGACGACTACGAGATTCACGCTATATCTGGCATAAGGCAGAGTAGGCTGGGGACCCTAGTGTTAAGACTCTCCGTTCCACACTTTCTGCCTGATTCTGGAAGCATCGCGTGTCCTGAGTGGCGGAACTCGACGCCACGCTTTGCCCCGACACCAGAGCCAGGAAATGAAAATATTAAATATTTCACTTCTCACTATCTGATCAGTGTATACTTATACACGTGTACTCCTGCTGCCTCATCCTCCAAAGAAAAATTACATAAAATTTCACTACTTTTCTCTTATCCATCTTCATTGGGTAGATTAAAGGTACTAGTTCAAACTTCATGCAAGGGGAATATATTAAAATGAAATGAAACCACAACCGTTTACAGACTTTTCAAAAGTTTCACGACGGCGTTTTCATGTTCTATACGCAATGCAACTTTCCTAAGTATATTTGTCACCAAAAATTCTCCATAATGAAAGTTTCTAAAAATACCAAGAATAAACAAATCATTGATTTAACATTTGATCCATTTTAAAGACAATAAAAATAAAATATGGCACTTCCGCTACACATATTGGGTAAAACAGGTAACATTAACCATATCCGTTTGCATATTACAAAAAAAAAAACAAATAATGTCAAGATATGACCTTGCCGCCTTCATCTGTATTGCTTTTTTGTTGATCCATATTTTAGATCTATGATTTATTAAACGCCATATATGGCTATTAAGTTCAAGGACCGATGGAGGTGACTCATACTTACAGTACTGTAGATATGGAAACAAATTGTGAGAAACAATAATATTATTAATAATATATTTTTATAAGATATTTTTATTTATTAAACTGTCTAAGTATATAAATTTTAATATAGCTATGTCGGTTGCATTTATTATAGAATATTTTATTTTATTTGTATTTATTTATAGGATATTTCGGTATAATTATATTGTAATGGCTCTTTTGTGTTCTAAGGCTCCATGTGACAGAATGTATTCTTCAGCTAAGTTTTTTGGTTCGTTGTTTCGGTTATAAATGAGATCAACCAGAATAAATCTCATATTTGAGGTTTAATTCTTTTATTTTTGCACTGAATCTCGCATACAACAGAATAGACAGAGGGAACCTCCTCTACCAAAGAAGGTATCTAGGAAAAGTGCGGCGTTGAGTTTCGCCACGCCACATGTAATCCCTCCAGAATTCGGCGGAAAACGTCACGGAGTGCCTTAACACTAGGTTCCCTTTACCTGCCTTGATGTGTGCGGCTGGATTACTGTATTTATTTTTTTATTTTTCTTATCTAGCTTCACATACTCATTCATTCAAAGCATACTTCAAATCATTCCTCTAAGTGACATACACTTAGTCATATTGTTTTTGACCTTGAGCTGTGTGTCAAGGTCGCGTACTAACATGTATTGATAGCCAGTGACAGCTCTCTCTCAATCGGAATGTAGTCCAGCCTTTGTGAATTGGCATTCATGAATTATATACTTGACAGGTAATGCGACAGTTAAATATGTATTAATAAGCACTGTAAAATTTTCATTTTTTTTCGCTCTGCTAACGAGGCAAAACGCTGCGTTAATTTCAGTCAATCCACACGCAATGCCTTAAAAATTCGGTCAAAAATTCGAAACAAAAGTCTTAATGTTGTCTTAACATTAGGTTCCCAGGTCCCCTCAGTCTACCCTGCTAAATGTGGGCATAAAGCTAAAAACAATAAATATGAACAAGTAAAAATTATTTATAATTCAAGTAAGCAAGTCAATGATTCGCAAAATATGAGAAACTAGTCCACTAATGCCTACTCCACTACTCACTACAAGTAAAAATATTCTATAAAGACAAAAGGAAAAACGAATAGGACGGTATCCATAAGGCGTGGGTTCGAGTCCCGTTACGTCTAAAACAAAAATATGTTTTTCAATCTTTAATGTATCATGATTATTATTTTTCTATATTTTTAATTAAGTAATAAATTTTGATATAAATTACGTTCATTTAATTAATCTATGCATCCAATTCCAATTTAATTAAAATCGTGAAGCGCTTAACCAACTTGTAATAAATGTAATGCAGAAATACATTTAAATAGGCAAGACAGTTCATACAACTAATTCATGAAAGGAATATCTAAAGAAGGATTTATGAAGGCCGATTTGCAAAGTCACGTTTTTGACTTAATTAATATATTAACCTCGGAGATTTGAATTTTTAGCACTTTCTTTATGGAAACATGACATTAAATTACTTATTAGATTATTATTAGTTAGAAGGTCCTATATAGATAGTTTAAATAGTTTTTTTAATAATAATTTATTTCTTTATAAAATTAACGGAATTTGACAGGTGGGAAATGGAATTGTCTTAATGGGTAATGAGTGTCTAGTATGTGGAAAACACACACAGTATTTTTTTCAGCTTGACGCTGTATCCGGCTTGTAGTAGGGTAGCCAGAATTACAGTGTTAAGACACTCCGCTCCTTATTTTCCACCGAAAATTCTGGAAGCATTACATGTTGAATGGCGAAATCTAACGCTGCGCTTTGCCTCGGTAACAGAGCGAAGAAATTAAAATATTGCATTTCTTCGAGTGGGAATCGAACCCACGATCTATTGCGATTACCTTGTAAGCACGCAAACAAATATATATATAAGCCTAATTATTAAAAAACATATTTATCAAAAATCTTATTACTAATAGTTAGTAATAAGTACTGAATTGGCTTTTAACCCGGTCTCTCATATGTAGTTACATAAAATAACTTATTATATAAATTATATACCTACTAATGTTATAAACATAAGTGGAATCGTTATCGTTATTGATCATTTTAAACTAATATATTCTTGCATTTGATAAAATAGGTTTAATGCCAATAAATTGTTATTTAACTGTCTCATTTATAAATAACTTATTAATATAATATTGTAGAATTAGAGCATTCTATATTAAATTATTTCATATAAGTGCTATAAAGAGAGCAAATCATAGGCTATTAAAACATAAATCACATACAAATGTATGCAAAAGGCCCTCGTTAGCATAATATCGATATATTACGTGGTATTGCTAAACACCGCCCTATATGCATGCATGCACGTGCAATTTCAAAATTATCGATATGTTGGACCTCACTATCTTGACAGGTCTAGACGATAAATCGCAACACTAGTTGTGTAATAGCGAAAGTGCTCTTAATCTTTGGTTTGCCTTGAGTCCTTTGAGTTTTGAGTTTGCGAATGAAATTATTTTTGTTTACATTTGTAATTAATTTAAAGTAATATATTCTACATTTTTGGCAATTTGAAATTTTAAATTCTTGCTGCATCGTGCATGTAGGAGACTCAAAGTAGGCAGAGGGGACCTAGTGTTAAGCACCGTTTCTCATTTTCTGCTAGATTCTGAAGGTTTGCGTGCTTGCGGGACTCAACGCCGCGCTTTGCCTCGACACCAGAACAAAGACAACAAACACCACACCACATAACCTGTCGCGTTCACACGATTGTGGCCTTGTTTGCGGGATTTAAGTTAATTGTCCATAGTTAATGTGTTCAACAAAGACGTTCTGCTAACAATTATTATTAACATGACAGATATTTATGTTCATACTGCATGTACAAGTGTAATCGATCAAGCAAACGAATCGCACTGAATCGCATTTATTATTAATTTACGTTTCATTAATATTTTTATTTATACCATTTTTCATTCATAAATAAATGGAAAATACTCTTCACATGAACGTATTTAGGGGTATTTTCTGGGGGAAAGGCATGGATTTTAGCTTTGGACAGACGTGTTCGTTGCTACTGTTCTTTCTTCTACTGTTTTCGTTTTTCAGGATAATTTGTTATTTGCAAATTTCTGGGGTGGGCACAATTCAGTTCTAAGGTGGGCGCGGGCCATCTGGCCTCCCACAACTCGTCATCATTACAGAAGCTATTGAAAGAGGTCTCTATCTAAATTGCCTGATACACTTCGAAATAAAATATAAAAATCTCTCAAAGATCCTAAGTAACATAAGATTCGAATACTTCCTTTATATAATCTTGTATTTCTTTTTCACTGATTGTTTCTACAGAGAAATATTAACGAAACAAAAAATTAAAAAAAATATTAAACACAACCATGTTAATTGTCGATATAAATTTCATATTATCTCCCATATCTCCATCATTAATTATTATACAGACGGACCCTCATTTGAGGCTGATGTAAATTTACGTCACTTGTTAGCTGTAATGTTCATTACATTACATGTCAACACTTGTCTCTATATTTTTAAGTAAATTTCAAAGCAAATATTCTTTTGGATGTTACTCAAGACGATGAAAATAAAATATTGGAGATGCAGTTCTTCAAAATTAATCATAAATTTACTTATTTCTTTTTATATATCTATACCTAATAATTATAGAAACTTTGAGTCCAGTCGTGGCAGTCGCATAAGCGTACGACTGTAATAAACATGACTGGGAATAATTTACTATTACTTAATATTTTCGTTTATTCACTCTGGTGTCGAGGTAATGCACGGCGTTGAGTTCTGCCACTCAACACACAATGTCTCTTAACTTCTACGGAAAGTGGGAAGCGGAGTGTCTTAACCCTAAAGCTTGTGTGAGGGATACAGAGTGGAGCTGATATATATTCATTTTTATATGGAATTATCACAGATTTAAAAAGAAAACTTGTCTGACAGACTCGATATCGATAGTACGCAACCAATGGTAAGGTCAACTCTTAATAGTGATCCGCAAATTTATGTAACTTACATCATTTTGAGCAGCTGAGAAAATAAAAATGTTGCCGACAATGATTTTGCGGACCGGTTATTGCGGAATAACGGTAGAGTGCGTAATTGTATTTATCCTGCTTGCCGCTATTGAAATATAATAATGTATTTATTTGTAACCTAGAGAAAGAGAGAGAGAGAATTGATACCCAAAACAATTCGTTACTACCTACCCAAATTTAAGACATTCTCAAAACTTGTTCTTGTTGAGAAACTCAACGCTGAACTTTATCTTGAAAAAGTGGAAAAAAAATGCCCATAATAATTTAAGCCAGACAATGACTCTATCTATTTTAGATTTAAGTTTATTTATTTTATTTTAATTTATCATAATTATTTATTAAATCATTAGACCAAAATTAACCACTAATTTAATTTATTTTTTAATATTTATAAAGCTATATTCATATTTGTCATTTCATCCTAGAACGACTTGGAATAGGTACCATGAGCGGTGCAGTATAACTTGTTTAAAAACTGTGTGAATTGGGTTTAAAGGTTTTTATTTTAACCGCATTTGTCCTAATATAGACTTACAAGAACGAATCTACAGAATCTACTGTTATGGAACCCCTTTAAGTTATAAATGTCTTAAAAATATACTTACATTTATTAAGCGACTAATAGATCGGACGAGGTTCTGTAGGTTTGACAGACACATTTTTTTTGTTTAAAATAGCATAACTTACTACTGAGTAATTCGATTTTATTAGTACTCTTTTAAATCATCCGTCGTGACTAGCTTGTGACATGGGTTCGATTTCCACGCGAGATTCTCACCCGCATGCCTCGAGAATTTACCAGAATGTGAGGAATGGAAGTCTCTTCATGATGACCTAGTATTTTAGCACTAGGTTTCCCTTTGGCTACCCTGCTGTGTACGGGATACAGTGTGAACTTATAGCAAACGCAAAGCAGGATGCGTTTAAATCCTAGTGTTAAGAAATTCCGTTTCCCACTCTCTATCTAACCTTTGAAATATTGCGAGTTGAGTAGCAGTCTGAGTGAGAATCAAACCCCGAAAACTTCAGACGCTCATCTAATATTAATATACTATAAGTAAGTTTATACAAGTTAATTCTTCTATAAATAATATGTACATGATAGATTATTAAGATTCGATTAGATAAGAGTGTAAACGTGTGACTAATAAAGTAAACAAGCCGGAGTCATCAATAATATTTAAATATTATAATTTCTTCTAATTTTATTATTAATACAAAATATTATGTTAATCAAATAAGTAATTAATTATGATTTTATTGCAATAAAATTGGAAACCGTAAACGAATATGAGCTTTTATTTAAGGTCTTTGCATAAAGTTAAGTTTATGAATATTTATCAAAGAATCAGGTTCAAATTGTATCCCGTAGGTAGAGCTAACCTAGTGTTAAGACACTCCGTTCTCCATTTTCCGCCGAATTATCTCAACGCCTAATTTGGTACGACACCAGAGCGAAAAAATGAAAATATACATTTAAATAAATATTTTATTTCTTCAAGAGAGATTTTTTTATGTCAATTTTTAATTTATGTTTATTTAATTAGGATAAATTCTTTAATAAACATGTCCAAATATGGTATTCATATTTTACCAAATTTACTAACTTATTAAATGTTAAATATGTCGTCGTTTTCTGTAATCTACCAATTTCAAGAAAATGAACGATAGTATAAGTTTAAAATAAAAGCTTTTAAAAATGTAATTCGTTCACGTTTTAAAAGAATTGTAATAAGGCAACAAGAAGGTATAAATTATTTTAGATAATATGTAATGCCATAGAGAGGCCAGTGATGGCGCAGTGGCGCAAGTGTGTGACTAAACGCGTTCATGTAGGTTCGATTCCCACTTGAGGAAATCAAATATTTACTTAAATTGATATTTTCATTTTTTCGCTTTTGTGTCAACGCCTTCAGAATTCGGCGAAAAATGGGAAACTGAATGTCTTAACATTAGGTTACTTTGCCTACCCTGCTATATGTGGGATAATGACACATTTATCTTATCTTTTTAATCAAATATCAAAAACAAATATTTGATTAAAAGATAAGATCCGTTATAGAATTATAAATAAAATATAATAATATAATCTCCATATTAATACAAATATAAACACATTCCACATATATATCTCACCTACATTTTATTATAATTTCGTTTCTTAAAATCCAAAAGACCTTAGTGTAAATATCAAAAGTCACACAAGTCGAACGCCTTGGGAAACCGAACATTGATCCAGTTACGTCTCAACGGCCCCTAAATGCATAATAATATTGTCATAAACTGATAATTTATATATGTCATATATATATATATATATATAAAATAGTATTGCCGCGCCTATACCAGATATATGTTGCTTTTTAAAGTATAGACCATTTATTTCTAGTATAGAGTAATATGTGTTAAAATTAAATCAGCTTTATATTAAGCAAATCCAAATTATTCTGAGGCCATCGTGACGTAGGGGAACGTGGGTGTGACTGTAACGTGACGGATGTGGGTTCAAGCCAACTCGAGGGAATGAATTATTATTTATTAATATTTTAATTTCTTAATTAGCTTTCTTTCTATGTTATTTCAATACGCAATGCCTCGTAAAATTCGACGGAAAATGGGGAACGGAGTGTCGTAACACTACACTTCTATATGCAGGATACATGTGAAAAACATGCATACATCCAATCTCTTTCTATTTACAGCTCTTCGAATATT
This sequence comes from Heliconius ethilla aerotome, assembly GCA_001485985.1. NCBI lineage: Eukaryota > Metazoa > Arthropoda > Insecta > Lepidoptera > Nymphalidae > Heliconius > Heliconius ethilla. The sequence continues at coordinate 5,657 of FAPJ01006766.1, read as the reverse complement.
TTCCTTAACATTAAACACAAATAATATTACTTTTATTAAGACTTGTCTATTAATAACAATCGTAAATATAATACAAAGTTGTATTATAATTTTATTGACACTCACCGTATGAAAACGCAATGAAATATCTTATTTTATATTGAACGAATCAGACGCCAGGCGTAGCTTTTAGTTTTATATTAAATGTTAATTAAGTACTAGTTAAGCAATTATTTAATTAAATTAATAATTAATTATTTTATATTGTCATTACAGTCTGAATATTTCTAATTAGGAACAATTCAGAACAAAAATTTTCTTTGGCCACTCCGTTTATGGTACTTCCGTTCCTCATTTCCTCATTGAAAATGGAAATAATAAAGGGAGACTGATTTTTCTTTGTGTGAAATTTCCATCTACTGAGGAAGACTATATATACGTTTCAATTGAATTATGGGATGTGAAGCCGCGAGGTTCACTATTTTCTCATAGAGCAAGTAAATGAAAATGTTTGAAATTCTATAATAAAACTAACCGTTTGAATATATAACACGAAACGACAATAAATTAACGTCCCAAAGATATAAATCTCGCTTAGATTTATATCGATCATAATTTAGATAAATTTATTAATGTGTAAATTATGAGTAAATGCTCTACATATGTCATGTTAGTTGTTGTAATCTATACTTATAATAACATATTAACGGATCGATGTCTGTACATGGAAGAATGTTATTGGGAGCCTTTATTAAGGTTATAGAACCCAAAACAATGATTTTTAAAAACTTTGTCTGTTTGTCTATTTGTTTACGCAAATCTCAGAATAAGCTTAACCAATTTAGATGCGATTGAATCTCAGAATAAGCTTAACCAATTTATTATTTAGTGTTCGTTTTATTACATTCGGTTCATAAATTTAAAAATTACATAAATTTAAAGTATTTTTTTTCTTTTTGGCTGAAACTTTAGTTTTCTGTAAATTAATATTGTTTAAAATCATTTTAGGTATTATAAGAACATGAAAGCCATTAAGATAAGTAAATCGCTAGTTTTATAATATTTTTACTTAAATAAGTTAAGTTAAGTAGGTTAAGTTAAGTAAAGTAAGTTAAGTTAAGTATAGTCAAGCAAATATAGCACACCCAAAATAAATAAAATCTCTTTTAAGCTTCTTCTTCTGCAACAGATATAGCTTTTTCGCAAGTTCCGTCAATGTAAACTTTTATTTATGCTCTATTAACATGCAAATTTAAGATTTTTTCATATAAATGTTGTATTTATTCAGACGTCGTAACTTACGTGATTCATAAAATACTTTAAATGACCTGCTCTTTCTTTTATAATGTTGATATGTCAAATAAAACACGACAGAAATTTTGTCATAAGTTGGGTAATGCAAGCAAATTTAACAAATTATCATTAAGAAACAAATATAAAAATGTGTTACATTATTTTTTATTTAATACATTACTGACTGACCGAGTTCATGCTGGCACAGTGGCGTCTGACGCTATGGTTTTTGGTTCAATTCTCACTCGAGAGTATGGATTATTTTCATTTCCTCGCTCTGTTAACAATACAGCGAGGCTAGTCGTTAATTTCACAGATGGTGGGTTCTATTCCCACTTGAATGAAATCACCCTCCAGTTTTCTAAATATTGCCGATTATAATAATTATAGCAGCTACATGTATGCCGAGCGTGCATAGTAATGAGAACAGATCCGCGTACAGCATTATCTATATTAAACTGTAACACATATAAGAATTCAATGAAACTAATTATAATAAATAATATTTTATACTAAGAAAATCAAATAAAATATAGTGATCTAGTTAACAGAGCTACAGACATTATGTTTGTTATCTATGTACAGAAATATTATTGAATTTTTAATTCTGAAAACTGACTTCAAGTATTTAACTAAAGTTTTATAAAAGTTTGACTCAACTCGACTCACTCAACAAGTAACGCCTCAAGAATTTAGCGGAAAATGAGGAACGGAGTGTCTTAAGAGTAGGTTCCTTCTGCCTACCTAGCAAAAAAAAAAATAACTTCTGGCTTCAAAAAATTACTTAATTTTGCTACGACCTTGCTACAAATGAATGGGTCATAAAATAAAAATTTCATATGTTTAATTGCTAATTATATCATTAACTTATTATCGTCTATTTCCAATATGAATATCTACATTAAATTTTCGATTAAATATATATAGTTTATGATATGTTTATATATTTTGAAATTATGCCACACGTGCGTGCGAATTTGCCAACAGGTAAATGGTAATTTACTGAAGTATTATAACTCATAGTGTAACTGTGATTGATAAGGTTGTTGTGGTATAACCGCTTTAATTGCATATTAGTCGATCAATATTATTAAGAAATATTAAGAAATTTCCTATGTATCTTATTACATATGTATAATTTTGAGAATTAATTTAGGCATATATTCGGCGTTGAGGTCTGCCACTCAACACGCAATGCCTCCAGAATTCGGCAAAAAGTGGAGAACAGAGTGTCTTAACACCTGGGAACCTACCCTCTGCCTACCCAGCTGTGTGCGGGATACGACGTGAAGCTGATTTTTTTATATATTTAAATTTATGGCGCAAGCTTGTGTCAAGCGACGGATTGAGGGTTCGATGTTCACTCGAAGAAATGAATTATTTAATAGTTCGCTATGGTAACGAGGCAAAATGCGGATATAGATTCGTTCGTCAGGAAATAGTTCCGTCACTCAACACGCAATGCCTGCAAGAATTCCGTGAAAAAAGGGGAGCGGAAGTGTCTTAATGAGAACAGAGTATATTAACACTAGGCTCCCAGCTTCCCTCTGCTTATCTTGCTAAGTATGGCATACAGCGTGTACATAAAAAAATACTTAGGTTTTTT
>FAPJ01006756.1:11303-31416 GCA_001485985.1 Heliconius ethilla aerotome | reverse complement strand
CTATTCTATTCTATTCTATTATTTAAAGAACGTCTGTAAGCGCATAGGTTCGATTCCCAATCGAGTAAATTGAAATATCTAATATTTTGTCTCAAGAATTCGGCAAGTGAGGAACGGAAGTGTAACTTCCCTCCTAACTACTATCAACAAATTCAATCACATATGATTTCTACCACAATAGCCAGTTATAAATGTAACACGCATCCGTACTTACGAAACAGTTTTAAGGTATAAACTGATTGTCTTTCGATGGTTGCGTGCGTATGCATCGTTTATAACTTCTTTTTATATAACCTGTTTGAGTACTCCTCCACCAAAAACGTGAAGAAAAGAATTTACAAATATATACTTAATATATTTTTTTAGCTTCACGCTATTAGGATACGCAGAGGAGCCCTAGTGTCAAGACACTCTATGCTCTATTGTCGACCTAAATTTATTGATCTTAAGTGTTGAGTGGCCGAAATCATATTGTTACCAGAGCGAGAAAATAGAAAAATCTCATTCTTCCGAGTGGGAATCGAACTCACAAACATTGCCTCGCACTTAAACTACAAGTTCGGCCAAAATGAGTCATATAAAATTTTCTACATCAAAAGTATCACAAAACCATTTCATTTCAAATAAAAATGATAAAAACGCAATCAACCTAATTAAAACAGGTACAGTAATTTGTTACAGTAATTTTAGAGGCGAAATAAAATGAAGATATACATCGCTATAGCACATCAATTACTCTTTAGAACTATAATTAAGGAGTGTAAAAGGTACGATACCGATAATTAGTATTTTAAGTGTTAATTAAAGTAAGAAGCCGACGCCACACAGCGGCACAGTGTCTGGACTATAAACGCGGCGATTGTGGGTTCTATTCTCACTCGGTAGAATAAATTATTTTCATTGCTTGCTTTGGTAATATAGCAAAGAGTGCCATTGAGTTCCGAAAATTTGGCGACATAAGCAATGTCTCGAAAATTTGGCGACAAGTGAAGAAGGGAGAGTTTTAACACTAGGTTCACTAGTACCCTGCTATATATAGGCTAATACAGGTTGAAGCATAAAAAAATACAGTGTTTTCAATATAACTAAAATCGCTATACATTACGCTGGTGCCTAAACAAGTTTATCGAGTTACCGTCCTTCCGCTTTTCTTTACGACGGTACTTGAAAGCCGTTCTTGTTTTACGAGCTTTCTGGAAATTGAAGACAGCTAAAACGAAACAGTATCATAAATTTTATATGAGTATATATTTATTTACGTTTAAATATATCATATAGTAACTTATTAAATAAAAAATACAAATATTTTATATTTCCTTTTATCAGCTCATTTGGTGCTGCAATGACGCCATTGTACTTTTTTAAAAATTAAATATATTAACGTGTACTATTTGCACTTTGTAAAATATCGCAAGGATATTGATATTTTAAAAAGTGTAAATACGTCATTGTTGAACTAAATGAGCGATAAAATGAAACGATAAATATAAAATTGTAAGAAAATATTCATTTTAATCAAAGTTATTAAGCTCTATATCAAATATTATTTTATTATAATTATGAATATACAGAAAAAAACCAAACATTTTCGACTATACTACTAAATATATGCTCATTTACAATGTACGATAAAGGAAAATCATAGCCTTTTTTTAATTAAAGCCACTCAAGCCCCGATCCACCCGCACAGAGGTCTCATTAAGCTCATAGAGATACAGAACATGGTGGCACGACGTGTGCATTTACATGGCCAATATCAATTTATCGATCTGGAGAGGCAAGGCAACGACTCTTGTACCTACTATTTGATTAAGCGGCAAAGAGAAATATGTTTTACGGCTCTATTCTCTCCATTTTAAAGGTTTAAGAGAGTAATATAGGAAGTGAAACATAAAGCCAATTGAACTAGATTGTTGTAATGAATATTCTTAATAAATATATGTAAACATTTCTCAAAAAATAATAATGAAAGAATAAAGTAAATTTTAGATAAATTAGTGAGTGCAGAGGAGAATTAGGTGGGATTTCTAGAAATTCCAAAACTCAAAAACGAAAATTTGCAACTTACGTCTTAAAAATCCACGCAAAGCTGGAAGCAACGACTAGTATGATATATATCGTTTTAAGTGACGAACCATTATCGCCATTTAACTACGACTGTAATATTCCCGCACAATCCCCGCCACTGTTTACAACTACACTTCAGTAGTCAAAAGCTCTTTATGTAAAGCGGTACTACTATAAAGCTTTTCAAAGAGATCACACGCTTCATTATCACCGTCATTGTTATACATGAAGGATATAGTACAAAGTAATAATATGAAAAAATATTATATAAAACACTACGGAGGAAAAAATTACAATATTATGACTTTAATACTAAAAGAGCCCAAATACATAAGTTGTGTGTGTGTGGCACGCTCGGAACGCCATAAATAAAGATCAACAACAAATATTTTTCATTCATTCATGGACACTCCTTCATGAATATCGAATCTCTCGGAGAATAATAAAAAAGTGTAAAATAGGAAAAAGTAAGATTCCAACACGCATCCTTCGAGATAACAGTGAGCGCTATCTGTTGCTGTTGCCACTGAAGTGAGTTAGCATTAGATTCCCAATTTTCGTATACCTACCCTGCTGCGTGTGGAATACAGTGTAAAGGTAAAAAGTATATACAATCTGCCTTTACAGCAGTAGGTACTGCCTGTATAAAAAGTTATTTAAATTAGCGTATATTCAAGCGTTGTGGGCGGCCAAACTTAATTTTAAATGCTTTTATTTAGTCGAATGGCAAAGTAAATATACAGGATTGGTGCCACAGACCAGTCTAAACTGTTGATATATCAAACAAGTTAACTAAACATTAAAGAAATAACATTTAGTTTATAGTTTATCGGACGATGCGTGGGGTATTGGAACGGAATGTCTTACACTAGGTTTAAAGGTTATCTCTGCCTCCCCCTGTTATGTGCGGGATACAGCGTGAACACCAAAGACTCAAGTCTAGACAATACTAACGTATACTTTTGAACAGAAGTCAAAGTAATTGAAAGCACAATCATTAAGAATACCTACCAGCATGTCTACTTTAAACATATATACAACGCCGCCGACACCATCATTTAAAAGCGACTACATATATTCAGACAATAGAGAACGCGGCCGAGATGTCAGAGCCGTCACACTCTTTTGTTCTGGGACAGGCGGCTATGACAAATTTGCAACCAGGTTGGGTTAAGGTAGGTTTACACAACAAATAAGGTGAAATAGGTATCTAAAATCATTCATTCATCACTAGCAAATATTTTTTATTTGTAGCTCCACACTGTATACCGCATATAACAGTGAAGGCAGTGAAAATCTAGTGTCAAGACACTCTGTTTCTTCCCGTATAAATAAAAGAAAGAAAGAGAAGGTGTTAAGTGAATTTGTGTAAGTACAAGAACAGATAAGTAAAAGTAATTTATTATCCGAGCGGGACTCGAACCCACAACTACGGGTCAATATTAACTTACAATGACTATAAATAAAAAGTGAGGAGTAAGCCTCTGCTTACTCCTCTCTAGGAGAAGCGAATTCTTTAAAAGATTATTTCTTTTCATACGCAGGAATCTTGTACAAATGTAAAGTACGAGATGATGATGATAACATGATCTCACCTTATAATTAATGTACGCCATAGAGACGGGCCACACTGCGATCGTTTCAATTAAATAATTTTTAGTTGAACATAGATATTATGTATACATGAATGTGGCAAAAACAGAACAACGCCATTATAAAACAAATTTTATGTATATAATATTATTTTTATATGGAAATTATCGCAATTAACTTACTATCTACTAGATGAATTTTCGTTAGAATGTATATAAAACTATCACTATAACTTCTTAAACCCAATAGTTTGGCTCATTCTATTCTTTTATAATATAAAATAATACAGTTCTTTGGAGGCCGTCGTTAACGCGACAGGTTCTAAGTTCGATTCCAGCTCGGAGAAATAAAATATTTAATATTTTCATTTCCTCGCTCCCTCTGCCTACCCAGCAATGTGAAGCTAAAAAAACTCAATAATAAGAATAAACATTAAAAATAACTATTATCATGCCCATAACTATTATGCCGCATCCAACCAAGCCTACATCTTTATAGTATAATATACCTACAAACAAGTACGTATTAACCACTAAGTCAATGACCCGTAATAGTTAATGGGAGGGCCGAGATGTAAGAAATAAATCTTCGACGTATTAATATTCTATAAATCATACCTTACAACAAATTCTCTCGGCCTTATGACGTGAAAGAACTGCAAGATATAAACGTGTACACATATTGTAATTTAGGAACTAATGAAGGGCGTTCCAGGAAGTGGAGCTCAGAGCAGTGCCTGGACCATGCAAAATATTTAACATAGACCTCCATTGCCAGAGCTCCTGTCTCTACCTAACCAAATTTAAAATGAACTTACTAAAGTCGACTTTAGAATACATTATAGAAATGAATTTATTAGATAATTCTAAACAGGCCGATTTCAAATATGTAGTACAATTCAATGCCAATTTCAAATTGATGAATTCACACTATCGTAGTAGCAGTAATAACGTGTATAACTCGTATAAAATCAATTCAGTGCACTTAAGAAACCATCAATCGTAAGTCACAGTGCGTCAGAAAACTATCAATATAGCATCTTAAATGATACAAAATATCACAATACTCTTAGTTATATCTGATTGGCACTGGAAACACTGACTAACGCTACTGTATGCAAGTATGAGATTTTCATTCATTTTATATGAAACGCAATATTGGAGACCTTTCTTTCTGCCTAATAAAAAATCATATTCGATTTCGTTCTTGCCTTCATAGCGATGACAATAAAGAGATACCTAATATAAATCATTAAAATATTCATAACATACATATGAAGACCTATATTTACCCACTATAGGTCTTCCGCAATTTACCTACATGTAAAATAAACAAATATATAAACTAAACAACAGGATAAAATTGCATGTGAAATATTTTAAAGCCACAAAACCACAAAGTTTCTTGAAAATTTTCGAGCATAGACTACTTTTCATAGAAAAAGAACTTTTAATTATAAAAAGACATGTGAACAAAACAATCCAGCAGAGTGCTCACACAAGTCTACCGCCACCATGTTAGCTTGATAGAAATTTATAATCAAAATCTATGACAATGCCATACATTCATAAAATGGGGGAGTACGCAGAAATCCATTAGTAGACTCGAACTTGATAGTTTCAACGATAATATTTGTGTGAGAGTCCAATGTTTTCGACTGTACCTTTCCTAAAAAGAGAATATAAGCAATGTAGTGAAACCCAACGCTGTTTTAAGTATAAGTAAAACAAGAAAAATCCAAATCGTATTTGAAGTCACTACTACCCTCCATAATATGGTATAACTAAAATAAGTTACTGAAATTAAAAGTAGGTCTAACGAAATTCCAATAAACGCTTAAAATTCCTTTTATATATATAAGTATTTTATGTAAGTATACCTATCGACCAAACAACCAGTCACTATAAGTTTCATACCAAGAATATTGAGGACAGTCGTGGCGGAAGGACACAAGTGTAAGACTGTAATTGCGACAACTTGTGGGTTCGATTCCCACCCGCGGTATTGATTTTCTAATATTTTTATTTCCTAGCTGTGGTAACGACGCTAAGCGCGGCGTTGAGTTCCGCCACTCAACACGCAATGTCTCTAGAATTTGATGGAAGGTGGACCAAAAGTATCTGAATGCGGACAGGCAGGTTCCTTCTGCCTACCCTGTTATGTGCAGAGTACAGCGTAAAGCTAAATAATATTATGTTCTAGGAAAATGAAATTATAAAGTATTTTTTTTAGTATAGCTACCCTCAATTTACCAAAATGACGTTTCTCTCAAAGGGGACGTTCGGGCTGGCTCATCTCGTTACTAAAAAATAAAAGCTCGCTAGGTTCCTAATGCCTCCTTTACGCCTCGAGGGACCGATGTGATGCGTCAGTGGGTGTGAGTCGCGCGTTAAACCATACTATATGTAACTCTATGTATTTTGTATTTATTTAACACTAAAACCTTTTTTAGCTTTAGATGGTATCCCGTATATGGCAGGACAAAGGAAACCGTAAGGTACTCGTTCCCCAATTTTCGAGACATTGCATGTTGAGTGGCGTAAGTCAACGTCACGTTTGTATACCGGGACGGATAAACTACTATAATTTAAATACAATCAATCCCCGAATGGAATTCCAATCCACGCCGTAGGGTTTCAGGTCTGAATCTATCGCACTGCGCCACAACAGCCTAAAACTAAGTACATAAAACTATTATTAATATTAAATTAATATATTAATTGGGACTGATAAAAGTATAATTTTCAATATACACATTAATTAATCTACAAAATAAATAAATATCTATAACGAACACGTTTAAAATTACATTCAGCATTGCGGTTAAGCCTCGAGGAATCGAATTACTAAACACATACCAATCCTTTTTGTTGATAACACGCTATGTACTCATATAGTGCGGTTGACGAGCCGTGGCTCCTCTGTAGTTAACTGTACGGTCTGTACGCAAAACGTTCAGAATGCCTAACTTCAGGATAGCAATGACGCGTCGATCGGTCTGTACAAAATATATGTATGTAATGTACCTAATTTTATTAAATTTCTTGACGACGTATAAAAATTAAATGGCCTGAAAGAATAGATTTAGATATAACGAAAATATCATCATTCATAAAATAATTTGGAATACTAATTTCTAACAACATTTTGATATGTATAACAAATTTACGTACGTCGACGGTAAATATCAAATAATTTTAACAAACATACTCTTGTTAATGCGATACAAAAAGAATACACCGCCAAGTAACGGCACACATTTCTTACGGAACGACGTCCATTTAATCCTTGGTAAAGAAACGATACAGCTCCGTGTTTTATGCCCCCAATGCCCCCATTCGGCCATATATAGAACTGGCATAAAAGAAACGTTAAAGCTATGAGTATTCGTTCGATAAATCAGATTGGGGCATAAAGTTTATTATTCAAATTTGATATTGCGTGATCTCGTTCAATTGCTATCTATAGACAGATAATTCATTGTTATTTTATAACAATTTATAATAGAACAGAAATACTGGCTCGTTGGTTGGAAAATATCGTCATTTCTCGCTCCCGTAAGAATTTCGAGAAATCCTCTTTGATTGTTCCCTTACATTTACATTTCTATCTAAGTGTCTGCTTTGCTGGTCAATATTACTTATATAATATTATCTTACGATTGTGTCTATTAAATATTCAGAAACAATTGTTTGGAAAGAAGTAGACTTAAAGTAATAAGCGTTTAAGAAAAATAACAATAAGAACAAAAAACTAACTTTACGAATAAACATTAAAAAATGACTGAGATTTTGTAATTAAATATAGATACACATTATGTATATACATAATGTGTATCACATCCTTATATTTTTTTTATTTATAACAACAATTATTAGACTGAAAACAGACTCGTATAGTGGACCGTGACTTACAGATCACATAAGTTAGTAACTTGCTTGCTAGTCTTCCTACTAAGTTATCAGAGCATCCAAGCAAGTAAAATTAATTGAATAGAAGAAAATCGTAAAATTATCAAACACAATCAATCTAGAATAACGGATTTCTTTTTCAGCTTAACACTTTTTTCCGCCCTGAGATAATCTTATAAATCTTATGGTAAGACATTTCGCTGTCCGCCCAAATTCGAGACATTGCGTGACATGGCGGCGGAAATAAACGTCGCGCTTTATCCTTACCAAGGTTGTTTCTTCACATTTAAAGCAATCAGCTACTTTTTTACTGATTTACCATAATTAATAGTAAATACGTAGTCTGCTTCACAAAAAAAATAACCATAAAATAAATAACAATAGGCAAAAACAAGAGTACGTATTACGTAGTACCTGCAGAAGAATTTTATATGGTACAATAGACACCGGAAAAGTGGCTGTCTATCGCATACTAATTCATCATGGCAGTGAGTACGGGCTACGGTACGGCGCGCGACGGTGGCAGAGGAGCCTTTTTATAATGGAAATGAAAAAATGCCGTTCAGATATCCAAGTTTTCTGAGCATTTCTGTTTGTTGAAGACTAACAAATAAAACGTATTCGATTCGATTTTTTTTATGTATATTTCTCTAATATTTGCACCTTCTTAATCTATTCTTTGATATACATTGATCTGGGTAGCTTGTTTGTTTATCTCGATTAGTGATCATTTAGCAATTTACTAAAGAAATATTTAAAGTATTAAGGTAAATTTATAAGCATTAACTAATATCCCAGCGAGAGCCTAGTATCAAGGAGGGAAATCCGAAGAAACCACACTAGAAAAGTGAAATTTAAGATAATAATATAAAATTACTAAATAAATTGTCCATCGAGCCTAACCATGAGTCACGGATGTCAGAGTTCTTCGTAACACAATTATTTACGCTTGAGATAGAACAGAACGGAAGGGACCACTCAAATAAACAGGTGTATGACTTGAGGCCTGAGGGGCACATGAGTTTTTGCTTCCATTTTAAAATATATTAAACATCTGCCGTATTATTATATAAAAGCAACCTAGCATTTAAGTAAGATTTTCTACATATAAGAAAAACATAATTATTTTTATTGAATGTTAAATAAGCAGCAGACAGTGGAAAGAAAATATTGAGATACACACTAAACTATAAAAAAAGTTATCCTAACTTACAGATATAACGATATGAAAGATATAAATATTATTATTACTTAGCAAAATCTCATCACAAAAATCATTAAATCTTTATACATACGCAATAACAACAAGTAACGCAAAAAAGTAGAATATATTGCCAATTTCCAGTATCAATTCAACACAACAATATTAATTCAAAACAACAATATTTTGTTGATATTGTTATACCAAACCTACTAAAATTTAAAATCTATTACGGCCAATTGTTTAGACAACAAAATTACCCCAAGCAGGAATAGTATCTTGGCAAATCGTATAATAAATAAATCCAATTATTTGCTTTGTTTACCATTTCGTGCCGTCGAGATGGGGAGATGGGGAGCCGGGCGATAAACGTGCCGTGACTGTGACTCATGAATAGGAAACGGGGCCCATTAAGTGCATCTACCCTCGATGTAGATTATATGGGAATTTGCATACGATACGGACGTTACTATAAACTTAGAATATAATGCCTTTCATGCAAAGTCAAACAACAAAAAATATTATCTTGTACTTCAAATATTGATTAAATAGAAATATGTCAATTATTTTATTTTTATAAAACAAAATAAAATAATCCAGATTTCAAGTATATAGATTATCAAAAAACATTATAATTACTTTATATAGTTGTTATTTTTTTTGTTTGTTATTAAGTAATTAAAGGCCATCGAAGCGCACAATTGTGTGTCTGTAAGATATAAGGTGATATAAGGTTCAATTTCCACTCGAAGGAATCCATTATTTAATATTTTCACATACATATTAAATACCTATAATACGATACTATCCGAGCTATTTACAACCAAGAAACTAATGCAGGAATTAATTAAATTAACATATAACACAAGATAGCGCACACATAAACAGACGCCGGAAGAGCGCCATAAAAATAAACATAGCCTCAGCCGCAGCGCGCACGGGGTTCATGCACTCGATTCTAGTTCAATAGTATTGCTACGCCATTACTATAGAATACCGCCATTGTTTCGCATTTTGCTAAAACAACATTATATTACAACTTAAAACTATTGTTGGGGGCACCGCAAGCGCAACGGTTGTGGGTGCGAATCCTACTCGTGGGAATGAATTATTTTCATTCCTTACGAGACAACGCACGGTGTTGAGTTCCACCAATAAACACGCTCGACTCTGAAAATTGGCGGACATTGGGAAAAGAAAACAGAAAGAACACAGTAACAAGACACTCTATCCCCGTGCTTTCAGCAAAAAAAATTCCCCCCCGAATTCAAAATATAGCACGGTCTGTGGCAAAAATCAATCGAGGTTTTTTTTGCCTCAGCAGAGAAGTGAAGATAGTCATTTATATTATTTTAATTTATTCTAAACTGTGATTTAGAGAACATAACTTTAAATCACCGCGTTTATAGTAAGAGGTAATGCCACTAAGCTAAGTATATTGTATATTTTAATTTTCTTCAAAGTATATTTTCTGCCTAAATATAACAAAAATATACATAATATTTTTTAGCTTCACGTTGCCTCACGCTGTATCCCGCGTATGGCAGGATAATCCGAGTGAAACTGGAAGCCCAGAGACACTGAACCACATTTCGCCGAATTTCGAGGCATTGCGTACTGAATGGCGGAACTTAACACCACGCTTTACCTCGTTACCAGAGCGAAATAATTTAAGCAAATAATATTTATCATACAAAACAAAATATCTAGAAAGACATTCTAAGTAATAAACTCAAATAACTTGGCCACGTTCTAATTAAGCTCAATTCAACTCATCCTCACAAGAGACTGGAGCGCACCTATATATAACTTGAAGCACTGAAACCTAAATGTTCCAGCTTTGTGCCCTTGACAGAGATAGCGCGCGGCGGCCGGAAGTGGCCGACACTTGCTGTAGTGTCACTTTGTAACTAACACTGACTATCTAACATTGGTCTGATTGACTCATTTTAATGTCAAAGTACAGTAGGTTGTGAAAATTATTGTTTATTATAAACATTTATATATTGAGGTAGGTAAATATGAATCATTTTTGGGTTTTGTATGAAATTATTGTATTTGTCTATGTTGAATTAACAGAAGACGATGGAAGCTTTTTTATGTTAAAATCTATGTTTGTATAAGAAGAAAAGGATACTTTTCTGAGGCCCGACTAAAGAAAATGCAGTAAACATCGAAACGAAATTTATACTTATCAAAAATACGAATTAATTAAAAATGCATTGGAACATAACCACTCCAAAAAATATTTATGTAAAATTAATAAAATAGCACAATTTACATAACAACAGGTTTATAGAATGTAATCTTTTAAAACAATTTACATAGAAAACACTAATGGCAGTGAAATACTTATCAAAGGGCTAAGCGTTCGTACAGTACATTTGATACAATTGTTGTTATTCGTTATCTTGGAACGGAAACTCGTCAATGTCGACTCAGATTCAATCTAGAGTCAGTCAGTATGGAGTCAGATTGTTCTGGGTAATGTTAAAATTATTTATATAAATATATGGTGGTTTACGGAAAACCACAACAAAAACGTAGCCCAATGAGAACGTATGGCTTAGTTGATCAGAGCGCTTGGATGGTTTCTAAAAGGTGAGGGTTCAAATCCCGCTACGTTCAAAGTTTATATGTTTTCTAAAAAGTATTTTTAAAAAAGTACACTCTATATCACTCATGTAAGCTATTATGAATACATTTAGCATTAGTATTTTTTAACGTTAATTAACAACGTAATTACCGAGCTACCGAGCCTAAACTAAAATATTCATATTTCGTACACTTACAGTACATATTTAAGATACAAATGATGATATAGCATAATGTTTATAGTAATTTATAGCTGGGAATATATACAATGTAATATGTATGAAAACGAGAAAATATGTTTATTCTGATAATTACACAAAATACAACATATACAATAGCACCTAAATATCAACAAGACTAATGGAAAGTCTGTCTGTCTGTTAGTTTTATTATATAGTTTAATGGGCAAAACTAAATAAAATTGAACTGCCTCTTACCATAGACCCCGCGGGACTGGAAAAGGAACTAGTAGGAAATATCTGTTAAAATGAAATAATTATTTGATAACTCTGCATATACTATGTGAAAAAACCCTTAATCTATTACAGAGTTACATCTAAGATCTGTAAGGTGTCATAATGAAGGATTCGCTTTCAAAAAAGCAGGTCCAGAAATACAATTCCTTGAAAATATAGCAGAAAAGTTAGTTTAACAATTGAAATATATCGTTTTATATTTGATATACTTTTTGTAGGAATATTTAATACTAATGTTATAATCCGTCGCCGAATACGCAGTTTCTCTATATTTACAATATATATTCTTTAACTGGTACTTAAAGCTTACTTATACAAAAAATATATTATATTTGAAACGTGAAAAACACAACGCGATTATTTTCCTTTCATACCAAATTTAGAACCAACAGCCAAATAAATTACGTGTCGACACAATACGATACGATAAAAAATCAACTTCCTAGCTTCTGTTTAGAATCATTGAATGACCTTAAGATATAGAATAACCACCGTGAAGCAGTCAAACTATTAGAGTGGAACGTTTATATTAAAGGTCGATCGGCACAGCGGCGAGCCGTATCCGGATACGTTATATAATTGCAATACCGTCTTGTATGGTATTCGTTTGTGACATCATTTTATTCATTTTAGCTTCACGCGGTTGGCTGGGGGGAGGGGAAGTCTAGTGAGGGACACTCCACTCTCCACTTTCCGCCCAGTTTTGGGATATTGCGTGTTGTATTGCGTGAAAAAATAGTAAAAACAAATCTTTGCCCGCATCTATCTACCTTCAGCGCGACCAAGATTCATCAATCTTACTGGAATTGAAGTCTCAGTAGATTAGTCTAGTGCAGTGCTCACCTCGTCCGCAGGCTTCGTGGGTGTGATTGCAACGGTCTCGTTGAAGCAGAGGCAGGCGCAGTAGTGCCTGTTCGCGTCCACGTCCGTCAGGACCGACACGTAGAAACGAGGCTCTGATCTCTCTGTTGAGAGCGCCCATCCTTGCGGTTGGCAGAACTAAGAATACAAACAGTATTAATTTAGCTGCCAATAATTCAAAAAAATTATAAAATTGAATTGCAAATTATAATTAAATTGCGAATTACAATTGATTTTATTCTAAAATTTTATGAAAAATTTTACAAATTTTTGTTAAGTAAGTTTCCAGCATTTCTATTTGAGATTTGGATTTATTTCATTTTTGTAAATATTCGTTAATCGTTTAATCTTACCCATTCTATGCCGTCGTGGAACGGTGTGTCGTCCCAGTTCACCTCAGGGAATCGTTGAAGGATAATGCCGTTGCTAAGTCCACCTCCTGAAACAAATAGAAATTACATTTAAAATATAACATTTCAAAATATAAATATGTAGATTAATTTGAACCATCAGTAATAGTTTATCTTCAAACAATTGGTCCAATAAATAACACCGAATAAGTAATAGAAATAGAGGTTATAAGGTTTAGAAATATTAACTTATTAATTTCATCTTGGTACAGTTAAGATGAACTGTGAATGATTTCAAACTCCTATGTTTTTTTTTATCTAAACACAATACCACTTGTTTTTACCTTAGAAATGCGAAAATAACAAACTAAACATCATGAGGGCAGTTGAAAGCTATAATTAATGAACTAAATTAAACACAAAGTGTAGCGTTAAGCTCCGCCATTCAACATACAATGCCTAATCGAACATCGACGAAACAAAACGGAGAATGAGTCTTGACACTAGGTTTTATCACCACAACGATAAAATTAACGATAAAAAAGGCAAAACAAAAAATAATCACCAAATTGAAAAATAACTCCGTCGCATAGTTGTACCTAATACGTTGCGATGTTTCACCGGCGTCTAAAGATATCACAGATTGTTTAAGCAAGTTTAGCTCATTAGTGGACGCTCCGTCAGACATTCCGCGTGTCAACGACAGTAACGACTTCTCGGGCAAGGCCGTGACCCACTATTCGTGTAAACCTGTGAAGTGGTTCAAGAATAGTTCCTGGTGGTAAAATTTTGGTTAAAATTGTAATCATCTAAACTAGATGAAGTGCGGCGTTAATGTCCGCTACCTGACATGTATTATTAAGTATTGTTTCAACAGACGACGTTGAATGACTTCTCAGTAGGTTAAAGAGATAACCCAAGAGAAATACAAGTCCCATTTTTGTTAATTAATGAAGCGATTGGGACAAATATATGTATAATATGAATTATAATTTAATTGTTAACATCAAGGCTACGTATAATTTGTCTTAACACAGAATGCCATATATCTTCGGAGTATTAACCGCAACCCCCAGTGGGAGTTTCACTTGACATACGATTTTCCACTCGGTATTGTAGTTGAGAGATTAATATATGTATGTATTACACTATATTTTATTTATGCAAATGAAATAAGCAAATAAGGACGTATTTTGTACAATAATTTAGTAGAAGGATACGCCAGGATACTGAGAATTTGACAGTTTGACAGTAACTTTGTTTAGAAAATAATAAGTCTGCATCTTAGTAATAAAAAATATGATATCCTAATTTATCTCGATTCGAACTGAATACCACCTACACCACAGTTGTGCACGTAACACATACAAAAACTATA
This sequence comes from Heliconius ethilla aerotome, assembly GCA_001485985.1. Taxonomy (NCBI): domain Eukaryota; kingdom Metazoa; phylum Arthropoda; class Insecta; order Lepidoptera; family Nymphalidae; genus Heliconius; species Heliconius ethilla. Next base: position 16,984 of record FAPJ01006756.1, on the reverse strand, counting down.
TTCAAATATTCTACTAAAAAATCTCCTAACAACACTATACCAGTAAAGAAAAATTCTTAGTATTAATGTTTCCATATTTACGTAACGGCCAAGTTCACACGTTTCGTGACACAATTTTATAACATACAGTATAACATCCATGACCGCGACATTGAACGACTGCTTGGTTACATTTACATTTAATTAGATAGAGCAGTCAGAGAGACCCTAGTGTTAAGACACTCAGTTCTCTACATTGCGTGTACAATTCGCTTTTGCCAACTATGCCTTGATAGTTTTAAAGTCTTAATAATCATTTTTTATAGCTTTATGCTACATCTCGTATATTGCAGGTTAAGCAAAGGGTAGGAGGGAGGGAATTTGGTGTTATATCCTCTTTTCCCCACTTTTGCGCCAAATTTTCAAGACTAGGAAATAAAAAAAAAATTGTTCTCCGAGTGGGAAACGAACCCATAACCGTCGTGTTCACATTTACATATAAAATATTACAATAAGCTAATATATAACAAATAGGTGATAAAAATGAAATGCCTTATAACGTAGTGCTCGCCAAGTAGGTATTTCCTATTCCAGATCAATCACCTATGCATATCTCAATTCTATATCACAATCGATTACCAGCATACTTTGTGTTATATCAAACATTTAATTTTTGTGATAATTTTCTACTTATCACTCATTGACTGTCTTTCAAACTGCTATTAACTACTAAATAAAATAAAATATAAGTTTATTATTAAACTTAAATATATTTATAACTTAAGTTTATATTAATATAATTTACAATGAACTTTTAAAACCAATGAAACAAAAAATACATCGTAAAAAAGAATAAAATTTCCAAAATAAAAAGACAAAGCCCACCGTTGAGTTCCGTCACTTTACACACAATGTCCCGGAAATTGGGCGGAAAGTGGAAAACAGAGTGTCTTAAGATTCCCTGTGCCTATTATAATATAATCATAATTAGCTAAATAATAACATAGGCACTTGTATTTTTAATGACCCAAAGTAGTTCTCATCGCCATTACAATTAAGTCACGAATACAAATATTAAAGCATACACAACCTCACGTTGTATTTCACGAACTTCCCATGTCAAGGATAAAAGTTTTGTTTTATAATGTATTAAAATAGGAATGCCATCAAAATTTCTTGAAGGATTGTGTTTATTCTAGTTTTTACTTTAATATTTCTTTCTTTATATTTTTAACTTCATATCGGCACCATCACCAACGTGCAGCATTATATTTCTTATCAGCCCAGACAGAGACACAATAACACGTTTGATAAACGTTCTCACAAGTAGGATTTAAATGTAAATCTTAAAAGAAGTTTTACGCTCTCTCTAAGTTAATATTCGTAAAATGTGACTTAGAATCTTGTACGAAAAATGTTTCTTGACACTAAAATGGTGTTTTTAGGAAAATGTTCTTAGATTTTTTTTTAACTACATGCATTTGTCCTGTATATAGTAGAATAGGCTCCGCTCCGCTTCTCTAAGGCATTGCTAGGTGAGTGGCGGATTTTAACGTCGCACTTTGTCAAAACGGGGAAATGAATTCTCCCGACTGGTAATCAAACAGACAACTGTCGCATTTACATACGCTGTACCAATGTACCGCCCCCAATAATAATTAAAGAAAAATTTAAAACTACAATTTAAAATTAAACCAAGTCTATCCTTACCACGCTACTCAAAAATTGCATACAAAAAACAAAAAAAAGCACAGCCATTAACTACTTCTAGTGAAGGTTAAAAGCCACGTCGTTAACTATACAAAAAAAAAATTCTCAGTTAAATATGCTTTTTAAACACCCAGAGGAACAAAGGACTCGCATTCTAATTACACAATTTAACTAAAACATTTTGCATGAAAGTTTCAGCGAGTGGCATTTTTGGTTCCGCTTTGTACACTTTAAACGGTAATTCTTTGGTCTATGAAGAAATGCTTTGTTAGATGAGTACCTAGTGGGGTGCGTTGCTCTGAATAGTGCTGCATTTTGTTTTTCTTTTTGCACTGTATACATCATATAGCGAGGCAGGCAGAGGGAATCTAATATTAAGGCATTTCGTTCCCCACGCACCGCCCAATTTTAAAAGACATTGGACGTCGTAAAATTGCCTTAATGAATAAATATAAACTACAATATACCTAATATAACAAATTAAATGAAGTATAACGAAAACATCATCATTTAACATCCATATGTGAAACATGCATACAAAGGCAAACTAAAAACTTATTATCATAAAATTAGTTTAAAATTCACAACTGAATATAAATGGGCTAATAAAATATTCGTATCAGGCTCGAAATTGTCGGAATGCTCGTATGCGACTGACGTGTGGCGACAAGTATTTAACTGAGTTAACGTGAAACACGCTGTATATAGGTATATAGAAGTTTCAAGTTTCAAAACAACAAATATTTCATATACTCTAGCGATAATCGAACCGACAACCTGTCGCGTTCAGTCACACGCTTGTGGTCCTGCGTCATGACTGGCCCCAAACAAGATTGTTTTTGTAGTTATATCCCGACAAAAAGACGCTAATCATGGGATGCAGTATAAGGCTATAGTTTTATACGATAAGTGAATTATCCAATATAAAAAGAATTTTGCAATTCGAACCAGTAGTTCATGAGATTAGAGTAGCGTTAGAGCTATTCGCACTATATTGATAAAACAAATAATATTTTTTGTATACTATTATACTATAAAACACTATTTTACATCGTCAAAGAAGATGAGCATTATTTAATTTATTTACTTCCTCAAGGAAGTCGTAAGTACACAGTTATTTGTTGTATTTCATCATGTTGCATAAAATTATCATATAATGGCGGTTTTTAGTAATGTCTAGACAGATTTTATCGCACGTTTCTTAATATCGATATCGATATTACTATAAAACAAACTATAGTCGAGTAAGGGTTTAAGTTATTAATATAATGAGAATTTTAAATGTTTTAATTTTTATTCCATATATCAATATAAAAAAACTTTTGAAACTTTGTAGATACCAAGTAATAAATCAAAATAAATACTAACACTAAGAAAAAAATAAAATAAAAAAGAGAAATCCAATTTAAACTTATAGTATTCACTTGTCCTGTTTTTATAAACAGATTTAGGCCTTTATTTACAACTATCGAAACGGCATCTCAAGATCGATCTCCGCTCTGAGATCGATCTTGAGATGCCGTTTCATACATTATAAAATGAATTAAAATGGCATCTCAAGATCTATCTCATAGTTGAGAGGGGTTTATAAATACGAGTGTTAGCTAATCATCTACCTAATGTACAAATTGGCGTTTATTGCACCTTTAAACTGTAGAAGGTCGACAAGTAAACTATCAGGATTTCGAGGTCGAACGTGCAGGTCCCCGAGTTACACAACACAATACTCTAAATACAAGTTGTTTATTTATTATATATCTCTCTCCAAACGTTTCACTGTAAGCATGACGGTTGGGGGTTCGATTTCCAGTCAGTCCTCGCTTTGGCAACAAGGCAAAGAGCAGCGTTATATAAAAAAATGTATTTCACTAGTATACCTATATTATATTATTAGAAATCCGAAGCGGTTAGCGTTTTAAAACCGTCTATATATTTCCAACGCACTCGGACAGAGATTCCACGTAATTATCATAAGTGACATGTATCACTCAATAACAATACTACACCCTAGATACCTTCCAATCAGGGCTTCCGCTTACAAGTAACTGTCCCCGTTTGACAAAATTCCATCGCTTTTATAGTCTTTTTCACCTAAATCTCCCGACTTTTACACGAAATGATACTAGTTATCAAAAGATATTTTTGATATACAAATTAATTTATCCTATCAGCAAGTTTTACCAGTTTTTAAAAATGAAAAGAGAAAGTCAGTCCCTCAAGCAAGATAACTGAACTATGTTACATTTAATTAATAATGACCAAAGAAATCATGTAAAACTGGTCTTATCTTAATATGCGTAATAAGTTTTAAACGTAAAATAATAATTACAGGCAGGAATAAGTTTGAATTCGAAGCATTCATATTCGAAAAAAAATCCAATATTGAGGCCGTCATGGCGCAGAGGTACAACATCTGACTGTGAACGCGGCGGTTCTGGCTTCGATCATCACTCCCTCCATCCTCCCCCGTTCTCGGAAATAAAGCACGGCATTGAGTTCCCCTACTCAACACACTATACCTTGAAAATTCAACCTATTGTGGGGAACGATTTTTTTTAAAAATAAATCTAACTATATTATAAACACAATTAAAAATTTCCTTTTTTCCTTGTTCACTCCTAAACGAGATTAACAATTCTATTAATATAGTTATCCATTTAAACGTATCGGCCATAAACATATTGGATTATAACTGCCTACCATCCTGTGTGATGTAACTCGCACTTCTAATACCTACACCCATATCTCAGCGTATCCGGTGGATTCTGTAATCACGACGACGTATTATTCTTAAGGTGTGTTAGCTAAGTATAAAATTGGTCGATTGACCTTTAGCTTGTGTTATTAAATAGGCAGATGATATTATGCTTATTGATATAGTATTACAAAGTTATGTGGAACGGAAGTGTTTTAACATTAGGTACCCAGGTTCCCTTTGCCACTACGTTACGTTGCTACTTGCAGGATATAGCGATTAGCGGTAAAAATAATAGAAACTAGATTTTTTATGTGTAATTGTGTAAATATCAACAAAAATTTATAACAAATTCTGATTCCTATACAGTTATGATATATGTACATACATATAAACCTAAAGAAATTAAATATAATCATGCCCTCCTAAATAGTAATTGAACATATAACTTGTGAATAAATATCTAAATATGATTATTATAATAGACAATAACAAATAAAAATATTTTCCTATCCATGCTTCTGTGAGTGCACCCACAGAGTTCCACAAACTATCCTGCTACGTGTGGGACTCAACATAAAGCTAGTTTTTTTAATATTAATCCTTATAAAATGGTTATTCCTAAAAAAACTTTGTCTTTTTATTTAGGCATTTCTCACAAGCTTATGCTGTAATAGAATATGACGTAAGGCATTGTATCATTTACTTTAAAAATATGAATGACTCAGAACGCTCTCAGGTGGATAAAAACTGAAAACCCAAGTCATTCATTGTTATTTATAATAGCTTATATTGTTTTTTATAAGGTCATTATAAACCTTATATGTGTTGCCAATTGTCAACTTGGGTAGTCTTTACTAATTTACTAATATTATGCTAGGTATTTTTATTTTTTGCTCTGGCAAGATAAAAAGCGGCAAGGATTTTTGCATAGTCTATTGAATTTGGATGAAGAATACAGAGCACAAAGGAAAAAAAAAATTATAGAGAAAGTTACACCGTTTAGCATAAAAATAATTGTGACCCACTGGCACAGTTGGGACAAGTTACAAGTCTTAACCAGCTCACAAAAATAGTATTTACTATAATTCTTTCAAATATGGGTGATTTCAAAAATCATTCAGTGAAAAATATTTTGTAATATGTAGAAAACCAATTGATATACAATTACACACATAATTGTACAGAATACAATTCTTAGTCATACCTTATAACAAATAAATTATGAATATAAAAGAATCTTAAAACTTTTTTATATTTACAACACCATGCCCTATATTTATCTATATATATAAAA
>FAPJ01006743.1:4071-16779 GCA_001485985.1 Heliconius ethilla aerotome | reverse complement strand
GCTTTTTTTCATTACAAATGAACGAACTAACAGTATAATTGGTCTACAATTAAATAAATTATATCCGGATTGATTACGCGGAATTTACTTCATTTGTATACGTTTTACATATTTATATTATATTATTTTATTATTTCAAATATATCTGTTAGATATAATCATGAATTATTTCAAACATAAATCAGAACGACTAAGTGATGTATAAAAACTGTAATTATCTACGCTGGCTTTAATAATAATTGGTAGCTTATTAATATGTTAATGCTGAGGAACAAAAAATCTTAATGTTTTGTTATAAGTAACAAAGATATTTATCTTTTCATCTTAATTAGAAATTAGAATTGGTAAAAAAAACAACGGATTTTAGTTACTTATATGTTGTCTCTTAATTTAATTGGATGTTGAATTAATATCGATTGATTATTTTGCTGATTTAAACATAATATTTTTTAGCTTCACGCTGTGTGAACCTAGTGTTAAGACACTCCGTTCCCTTTAAGACATTTCCGTCCACTAAAGTCCACGTATACAAAAGCACAGGCTATAATTAGCATAGAATATTTTATAAGCCTATATATATTTTATAAGTACGGTATTGTAATGTCAATTTACAATTTGCAAAATCGTATTTGGGAGCGTGTCGAATTAAGCGAAGTGCGTCTTGTCCGGCCGCGAGCCTCGTCGCGGGAGTGGTAGTGGTGCGTCGCATAGGAGGTAGCGGGGAATAGGGTAACAGCCATATAAGATAATTTATAAAAAACTAGTTATATTTTTAAAGTGACATTATGGTGTATTCATATAGTAAATATTTATCTTTTTAATAGACGAATCTACTAAAAAATAATAATGCTTATGTCAGTAATGTCAAATATTTCTTTAAATTATGTGTCGTTTAATAATTCGATTATAATTATATTTTTTTTATACCTATTTGAAATAAAAAAGTTTATATTAACAGTATAATGGTAAATAAATTTCTAATATGATTTGTAATTTACTATGGCGCCTGTAATGTTATTTTACGTTCACATAAACTAAGAAAAAAGTAACACTAATGTTGTAAATATAGTTGAAAATATTTAGGATATAACAGCCCAGCTCGCTAGGCGTCGTTACCTCGGTCCGCGGTTCGCGGCGGCTCGCTTGAGTGACGCTATCGATCCACATAATCGCCCCCCCCTACGCGCTACGCCACGTCCGCGCCGACAGCTCCCAGCCTCCAGTTCGCTTTATCTCTGCACTCTCCGCTCCCGTTTCTTCCCCTTTGTACTTGTTTTCTCCAATTTTTTCCGCCCCCGCTTTTATATCTTTTATTTGACTACTATTATTTTCTGTTAGGTATTTTTCGCCCGCCCGGCGTCGCAGTCGTTCCTCCGATCATTTGTAGGTCGTTATTGGTGGGATCGCTAAGTGCTCCCTCTCGGAGCGATTTTTTTTAATGAATTCCTCCTTTATGTTACCGCGATAAATAACGACGAATGAAAATATTCATCTTCGTAGCTCCTTTGAGAAAGTATCGTATCGTAAATAAGACTGAGTGTTCGTTAATCAAGCTTAGTGTTTCTGAGATTTTGCTCGCGAACTTTGGTGAAACATGTGTCCTAAGTTTTAAGTCTTATTTACAGACCCCGTTCAGTTATAAGGCAAAGCTCCACGGTACTTTAGTGTACTTAAGTTATTCCCATCAGGCGTTATAGGTATTTGTTTTACGTCAACGTGTTGTGATGCTGGAACTAGCAGCTTTTTACCATATATCATAAAATAGGTTACTTTTGTATTTTTCAAAGAAATTGAGACAGATTTATAAAGTACACGTAGTTATACGCTTAAAAATACTATAGGTACTTATATTAGCCACCTTATCACAATTACGAAGTATCTGACAATGACCTATCTGTCTCTAAATATAAAATAATAACAACTTAGAACAGGTTTTCGCAATAATCAGGTGGGTCACAATAGACTCACAGAATAGCATCAAAATCTAATTCAAATCGAACATTTGAAGTTTCCCTACCTACCCCGCTGTGTGCGGGATACAGCGTGAAGCTGATCTGTGATATGAACGTGTTACCCACTCATTAACGACATCGGTATCGGCTCGATAAGGGGGCACGCACACGACACGCCGCGATCAATCACAATTGTCAGCCATCGGCGAATGTTAGTCTCATCAATCATGCGCTACATGTCACCTGGTGCTCGGTGCCTGGTGCTTCGGTACATGTCTAAAACGAGATGGCCCTTCAAATCTGCAATCATGTGTGAATTGTACATTTTATGTTTTTTTTTTAAGATTACTTTCGAAGTGTATCTTACTATTTGATTTAGTTCTTACTTGGTCTACTACTTCTTGGTGCTTTGAAGTATTACTGTTTAAAAATAGTTCGCCGAGAATTATAAGAAAAACATAAAAAATACACATTTATTATCCTTATTTACGAATATTATGGCGTACAAACTTATGTTCGTAATTTATTACAAGTGTCTTCCTAACATACACATATAAATCTATACATCTAATAAAATTCATCCCGTCTTTCCATTACCAAAATGAGTCTCCCGCCCACGTCTTACTGTATCATCCCAAAAATGTGACAGATTGCGTAACAGGCCGGCCATTCATAGCCAGCAAGCCGTGCGGCCATTACCGACCCGACTCGGGAATCGAACCCGCTCAAGTGGACCGACCATAAAGCAAATTAATCAATTAGCTGAGGGCATGTCGACAACATTACGAGTAACGTTTAATTTTGACATCGCCCCCGGGGAATGCGTTTAGTCTAAGAAGAGCCATAATGATCTGTCGGGGGCTGGCAGCTCGGGGTCAGGGTGACTGGTTTTTCTGAACTTTTTGTCTGTAATTGTAGGGTTCAATTGTGCAATTCTGCTGATGCATTCGCTTGATAGTCGTCATCATTTGGCTCGAGTGTTGTGTTGATAGTTTGTTATAGAGTGAGGCCCCCTCTTGCCTCTTGGCCCTCAGATACATTTGTTAATGGCACCGTTTTAAACTTATTTGCAACTGGCGTTGTGTTTTATGGTGTAATGGAGCGCGAGTTATAAATATCGCTGCACTTGATGTATTAATTCAGTTTAATAACTGTGTGTTGAGATCGTACATATGCCAAGTAAGGTTTGGAACGCTATTCATGGCTTTAAGTATTCCTATGGATATTATATTATTACAATGAAAGAATATATTGCAATTATTTGGTTTAACGCTATATATATATATATATATATATAGATCGTCGTGGCGCATTGGCAAAATCTCTTACTGTAAACTCAAAGGTTGTAGATTCGATTCTCACACGAATTAATTATTTTCATATCCCTTTGCCTTTGATACTGCGTGAAACTACAATAAAGAGTACATACTGGTATTAGACATACTTCAAAGTACCTAGTTTTGTAATTTGGACCTACTCTAAAGTTTCCATCTATAATCTATAAGGCTCCATTTATTTTATATACCTATGGGTACGTAAGTGAATGGTAAATAATAAACTAAATAAATATTTATTTCCTCCAGACACCCTGCAATCAGAAGCAGGTTCAGACGGCAACAGCGAGCACGCGTCTTCGGGTGATGAAGACTCACAAATGAGGTTACGACTGAAGAGAAAGCTGCAGAGAAACCGAACTTCCTTCACCAACGATCAGATCGATAGCCTTGAAAAAGGTAAATAACTGTTTTATTTATATATTCAACCTGCCTTTTTTCGTATTTTTTGTATTATCGCCCAGATTTTTTATATCCAGTTTAACTTGTTATATGTTTACATCCACCTCTTAATATAATATCCATAATATACTAAATATTCATATAAATCACCAATATATAATATGTATTGAGCTCTTACATGTCAAAAGGATATTCCAATCGAACATGTCCACCAGAGGTACCAACGAGAACAGCCCAAGAGCCACATCGGTCCCCCGGGCCCTCATAAACCAATTTGGTCCCTTTCATCTTATTTATTATTTGCAATAACAAGTTATTAGTAAATAAATAAATATTGTCCCTCGTATTTGCTCAGCTCTCGGCCGGTGGCACGGTCCTGCTACGGGCAATTATAGCGCCGTGTTAATCTCAGTTTTTCTTGTTTGTTTGTTTATATTGCCATCCATATCGTCTTATTGCTTTCTCTATTGGTATTTGATATTTTTTGTTATTATTGATTTTATTGATTTAGAAGTTATTTGGTGTATTATTTTGGTATATTTTTTTAAAGTTCTTTGTTGCTATTGTATATGCAAGGAAATGATATGCACACGCACTCTTGTTACAATATAAAATGTGATAATGAAATAATAAAAAAAATCATTGCACTCTTATATAAACAGTTAAAGTTGTAGAAAGTAAAAATTTAAAAAGCCGTAACATATATTTTCGTTATAGTGAAATTTAAATAGAAAATTAATATTCCCAATTAACCCGCAGAGTTCGAGCGCACGCACTACCCCGACGTGTTCGCGCGCGAGCGGCTCGCTGAAAAGATTGGATTGCCTGAGGCACGTATCCAGGTAAAATAAACTCCAATACACCGGTAAGGTCTGTCGGGCTGCATTGTCTTTGCCTCGCTTACTAACCGGTACTCTATGGTTGAAATTGACACTCTGTTGACATTGACGTTGACATCTGACGTTATCTGTCACTTACTAATTAACTAACTCAAGTATTTAACTTTATGATATTACTTATATTTGAATTATTTCCAATATAATAAAGCAAAACCACGACATGGGCGCTTTATTAATATACGGACGTCGATGCGTTCATAAGGGCCTGTTTACACTGGCTGTTTACATAGGCGCGGGCCGCATGTAGATGCGTCTTTAGCAAACAGACTAAAAAAACAAGGGTATTATATAAACCCAAGCCGTTGTTCAAATATATAGCTTCTCCAAATAACTCGGCAATATGTTAAACATGTTTTTATTGTTTAAATTTTTCATCTTTTATGTTTATCTTTTGATATGTACTTATACATTCTCGCTCATGTATGTAATTAAAAGAGGGTGGTTTAAGAGTGTAATTGGAAATTCAAATACGTGAGGGAATAAGAACGAGTTCCGAACTTTCCTGTTAATACGTACAGAAAGTTTCTAAGCAAAGTAATATAATTAAAAATATATGTTGTCCGTAAATATAATGTTACAGAGGATAAAGAGTAATATAAATATAGATTAAATTATCTATCATTAAAGTGGAATCTATTAAATCGTAGACATCTCGTTTCACTTAGTCCCCACACTCGGTGTTGCCAACAGTTTAAAATACCATTTATCACGGACAGGAAACTTGGCAACTTTTATAACGGTTTAATGCAATTTTGACTGCAACCTTTTAACTATTTTTAGAGCACTTAGCCTCGGAGCTAAATCGAATTAGTTTTAAAGGACGCTGCTGCTTTAACGCGCACTTATCAATTTACAATTTGTTTAACGGCGTTCTATTTTATTCTCTACGAATATTGCGCTTGGAAGTTCTTGTACAGTTAAATGGTAATAATAAAAATAATATTTAAATATACTTATACATTTGAACGTAAAAAAGATTTTCATTTAGAAACACACTCTATCAGAAAATGCAAAAGGACTTCAATAAAGAATTAAAAGGACAGAAACATCATTGTTGTCTAAAAAGTAGAAATTTTCACCAAATTACAGTTGTCTTGTTTGTAAAAAACGTAAAAGAAAACGGCGACATTGTTTTCGGCGGGGCTAAGCTCCACATTAACCTCTCGTCGGCTGTTAGTTAACATTCGCGACAGCGATGCAGCTCGTACGGTCAACAAGTGCTGTTTAGGGTTGCCAGCCAACCCCCTTATATGGGGAAGGGGGGAGGGGGTAGATTTAAAAAATAGACGACGAAATAATTCTGCACAATTTTCATGTTTGACAAAACTTGGTTCGACTTGTTACTATGAAAATATCTTGTGATTGGTGGAAAATAATAAGATTTTGTAACTTGTTGCTATATACGTTTTCATGAAGACCCAAACGAAAAAGCGAATTATCTCTTACCACTAGGTAAAAGTGAAGCGAAAAGATCGCGAAAATAAAAGCTATATTTTCTATTAAATCAATATGAATAAAAAAATTCTTTGGCGGAACTACTTTGCACATTAACCTATCGTCGGCCAGGAGTTAACATTCGCGAGAGTACTGCACTTGGTACAGTCAATAATTGTTTAGGGCTGCCCCTGAGGTGGAGACGGTGGTAGTAAATAGCATAGTTTCCATTTATATATGAAAATTTATCCCTAAGTGAATGTATTTGAATAGTATTTTTCATTATCATATACTTTAAATAAATGTTAAACAACTTATAAAATTGTATCCAGAATTCTTAACATTCGTTCATTTAGTAAATAATGAAGCCTGAAATACCTAAATTTATGTAAAGATTCCTTTTCTATATACGTAGCTGGCCGTAACGCCGACGTAACAGTTCAAACAAGATTACGCGAAAAATCCAATTTAAAAGGCACCAACCCTGAATGGAAATTTGGTACATATTTCAACATAGATTGGACTTTAACAGAGGGGGGTAAAGTTGAATTTGTTAAAATCAATATCAGAGGCTTTCTAGGAACATTTTGTATGGACGCCACCACGTGTTGCCCCGGGTTCAAGGCTGAATGCTAGGGATACCAGAAAGCCAAAACTTTCGAGACTATACTGAAGTTAAATGAGTAAATGTTAACAAATTTTCGAATAAATTATTTTAGAGCAAGTTTATTTATTACATTGATAGAAAATACTTTTGAAATTTCATTAGTCGCACTCTATAATTAATTTGCAGGCCAAGTAAAAATAAATACATTACTATATTATTATAAAAGATAAGTAATATACCTAAAAAATATGTTCATTCATTCTTTTTTGTAGAAAACACTAAAGAAATTAAGTATAGATACAACATACTAAGGATTAAGTACATCTTTAACAAGCATTTCAATTCGTCTATTTTTCTACTTTTCCTCCAAAGAAACCACATTTATTAGTTTGCCGACTGCTTTTCATGCATAACAAAAAACACAGCTAAGGAAAATTATCCTCAATAATTTTCATAAAAGTATAGCCATCGCACAGGGGTCGGGTATCGATCCCGCGCCTATCGAGGAGGGGAACCCTCCAGGAGGGGATGTTTTGAAAAATTGGCACCCAACGAGCAAAACCTTTTTACAACTGTCATGCGAATATCACCCTTATCTCTAAACACCAAGGGCCATATTATAACGATTTGCTAACAAAGATCCTACTCTACTGAAGTGTTATATTTTTCTTTCTATGTAATGGAAATGCTTCTTATATTTACAGGTTTTATATTACCAATGTCGAATATGATTTCAGTTAATTTTGAATGCCTCCTTAAAACGTATAAAATATGAATATAAAACGTAATTGATGGCTATATACCTATATATGTATATACAAATTTATCGTTGTCAAACGTTACTTAACGTAAATATTTACCTAATTTAGTATTTAGCGCGTTATAGACGTGAAATTGAAAAATAATTATAAAAATAACTATACTCGGTATTCCATTATCAGATCTAAAAATTCAAATAAACTTATTAGACGCAATCGTCGTCAACTTGTTGGCGAAATAACAGAATTATGGTAAATCCCATTTAGTGAACCCCTGTAACATTATTTCGACCCAACTGAGGGTAGGAACAATTTATAAAAGGCCAACGGGAGTGACAGAGAGGCGGGAAACGGCTGTCATCACTGTCAAGAGAAATATCTACGAGTATAGGCAGAATGGGAAAAAAGGAGGAATGTCATAATATTTTACTCTAGCCTCGGCCATGTTCACACAAGGGTGAGCCGTTTCACGTAAACGGTGGAGGCTGTTATATGAAAATGAAGTACGTCACTTACGTATCGTACACAACTGTGTACTTACAGGTTTTATTTAGGTTATGTTATTATAATAAAAAAATGTAATGCATTTTATAAAATATTATTATAGTATGCTCTTAAGTTTTCAATTTCACATATATACATTTATTTATCATCTTATTACGAATTATACGATATTCCTTTGAAGGACTTTACTATATATCTACTAATTACTTAGAAGCTTTTGAAAAAGCTAAAACAAACATTTTCCTACAAGCAAAGTTACGCACTTGAGGCTCTTAAAGCCTCAATAGTATGTATTGAGCTTTACCGACCCTTTTCGCGAGGGCTCATATAAAATATAGTCAGCAACTGGCGATTTCTTTGCAGGCCAGCAATAATATTATGACATATTACCTCGCACGACCTTTTCCATGCCCTTTTTCTTATTTCCCCATTTCAATATTTGTACCTACTTACAGAGAATTGAGCAATTGGTAGATGTTTGAAATATGTTTGGTATTTTTTTTAAGAAAATTAATGTTGTGAACAATAAAAAATATTCTTAATAAATATTAAAACTTATACAATTTAATAATGTTGATAATACCTCCAAATAAATAAAGCATATATATATACTCGTTGCATCTTTGTTAGAATGATTGTCCTACATAATTTTCCACATATTTCATTTCCATAGTGTTCATATACCTTTTAATAAGAATTGATTATCCTGATAACATGAAAAGTAACCTGTACCCTAAATAATACTTTTAAGACAAACAATATTATAAATGTAAATATCATAAATACAAAAATAGATACACAATAAAATACAATACGAAGAATTCTAACAACAATATAAACATAAATAGCTAATAATAACAGTATCTCATCCATTGTTCCGTCTCCCGCCTTCGCAAAGCGCGGGAAGGGCGCCATATTGCCGCCGCCATGTCGCCGGAAGTGCCATGGCGCACGTGAGCGCTGCTTCCGGGAAGCTCGCGTAGTTCAATGTCACAATATTGTCTACGGACCGATTAATTGCAAGTTTAGATATATTCTTTGAATTTCTAGTTAATTTTGTTTGTGTTAATTGTAGGATTATTGTTTGAATCTTATGTTACAATTTATTTTATTGGATTTTTTCAACATAATTGTGAAATATAATAACCGTAAAATGTTAAATGCGTAGGCTTATGATTCAGATGTTGAAAGCTCTAATTGTTAATTAATGTCTATTTACTATAATTAAATAATAAAAATATTATGTACTGTAATAGGAATACTATTATTATTACTAGCAGGTGGTTTAATATATATTTCTTAAATAATATATTTTTTATTTTAACACATTATTCATGTACGTAACTTTAAATTAATATTTTTCAACCACCAGGTGTGGTTCTCCAACCGTCGCGCGAAGTGGCGGAGAGAGGAGAAGCTCCGCAGTCAGCGCCGGGATGCACCCGCCTCGCCGCCCGCGCCTCCCGCCCGCCTGCCTCTCAACGGCGGGTTCAACTCCATGTACAGCCCCATACCGCAGCCTATAGCCACCATGAGTGATACTTATAGGTGAGTTTTGTGTTTTTTGTAAATTCAGGTACGGTAAGGTTGAGGAGTCCTGGACACTTTGAAGTTAGCTTTTGGGGTAGGCCAGATTGGATTTTAAAATTTTTAGAATATTTTCTTCATGTGTGGAAATACGCAAAAGTGTAGAAAGCTTTACTTGACGACAACGACTCGTCGAACGTACTGTATAACATATTAAATAAAATAGAATTTTCTAATATTTGAATTATAGTCACATTGGTAATATTTTTCCTACTAATTAATATTAATATAGTTAGTGCGAACCAAGAGATTGTCAACATCAAAAAGCAATATTTATAGAATTTAATGAATAAATGAAACAACATATGTATTGTTTAAGTTGAAGAATCCAACGCCATCTACAATGTAAAGGTGTCACCAAAGAGACACGCGAGAAGTCGTGCGGCAAAGGTCGCCCGCCTCCTTGCCTTCCCCGTAGACGCCGTCGAAGGTCGTCCTTCCACTCGAATTGATTTTTAATAGTAAATCGACGCGCTTTAACTTTTGTCGAAGCAAATTAACTTAGCGCGACGAAGTTTCCTCTTTAGCTCGGTCTACGGGATTTTATCACATCCTCCTTATTGGGTTTTTTAGTTTGCAAATTTTTTTTGTGAAACGTCTTTTCTTTTTCTTGAAGTTCTGATAGAGATAGTGCTAGTTTAATTTAATTTAGTCTTTGATAGTTTCAATTATGTTTATATCTTTGGAAAGATTTTTTTTTTTCAATTTTTTGTTTGTAATAGATTAGCAGTATATACAAAGTGTGTAGTTCTTATCTTTGAGGTAAGCAACATGCTTTAGAGAAAACACTATAAGATAATCAACACAAACCTATAGGTTTTATTTAATAATTTCACAGTGGTATATTTTATAAGGACATCATCAGAATTACATAGCTAGTATCAGCTACTAATATCTAAAACTAAACCCAGTACCACATATTGACAGCACACTTTCCGACAGCTCCATGTCGGGCGGGCTGTCGTCGTCGTGCCTGCAGCAGCGCGACGGCGGGTACCCCTACATGTTCGGGGACGTGCTGGGCGGCGGCGGGTACTCGCGCGCGCCCGCCGCGCACCAGCAGCACGCCGCCTACTCGCAGCCGCAGGGTGGGGCTAGTACTGGTGAGGATTGTTATTGTATATTTGATTGTCTTGATTATTGATTGTAAAATAATTGTATTTCACTTATGTTGAGTGGGTTATTTTTACTATCACTTATCTGGTAAAACGAAGTGCGGCGTTAAATTCCGCTGTAGTAGTGTGAGTAGTTCTCTGTAATTTGAATGCGGAAAAGAGTAATGAATTAATTGCAATTCGATTTGACTTTGGCTCTATCAATTATTTTTCTCGGTGCGATATTATATTTACTTTTATTAAAATTTAACAAATATAAAGTCTTATATAGGTAGGTAAAGTATACCTTACATAAAAATAAAGTCTAAAAGAATCCCTATATTAAACAGATATCACCAGCATTTGAAGTTTCCCCTATTTAAATTCAATTTTAATTCTCCAAGTAAAATGTATACAGTTCCTCTGGTAACGTAACAAAATCGGCAAAATCAAGGCTCGGAAAATATTTACCAACTTCGTAATAAAATGTAAAAAACGCTGACTCAAGAGCAAGGGGCGTCTGGCTCACAAGACCGCGACATGACGGGAAACAAAAAATAAAAGGAAAAAACGTGGAAAAAATAGAAGCTCAAGCCTCGATTGGATTTGCCGTTGTCTGTTTCTTACAAATGGTTTTTAAATTGATTTTGAATATCGAATGGTTTTGTTAACAAATAGGAGAGTCGAACGAGCGTTTTCCTATATTTGCGTACGACGAGGCCGAGTCAGTGTTCGTCCGACCGCCGACGCGTGAACGCCCAAAAGCAACATAAACATTGTAGATTTATTAGTATTCGGCAAAAGAACAAACTGCCGGGCGCTGGCGTTTCCATTGTTTTAAAAAGCTATAACTTTTCCACTTGATATTATATATCACGCGGCGGACATTTTTAGCCGTAGGTGGCGGGAAGCGGTATGAATTATCGTTGTTTGGGACGCTCGCATTGTTCCACTGCGGAGTTTTCAGCAGTGGCCGCGAACAAAAGAGTTTTTCACAATTCAAAATGCACGCTCTCGTTTCATTTACTCTTTTACGCTCTTTCGACGGCTGCATTTGCAGCTTCGCGCGGTATTCATAATACGGATTTATTCTACTTGCTTTTCGGTTTCGGTCTTTGCGATTTTAATCAGTAGGTACTTGTACTTACTTGTGTTTGTTACGCCGCTGCCTTCATCAGACGAATTTACATTACATTAAGACAATAGTTGATATACTTACTACAGAAAGTCCCAAGTACGATTATATATGTACGAAAATAATATATATTGAATATATTTTCATTTTGCCAATATAGGTACTTAGAAAAACTTGGACTTTGGACTTTATCACTTAACACGCAATAGCGGAAAATATAGAACAGAATGATATAATATTAAATTCATTCTGCTTATCCCGCAAAAAAGTTAAATGTATACAGAAATGTTAACATAAAAAACCTAATTTAGTGTAACGTTTTCTTATACCACATCACTTTTTCCTTCTCCGTGTAATATATTAGCAATAAAAGTAATATTTGTCAATGCAACGTCTGCCATAAACAAGAAAGCGGCCATAGACACAGACCATTGACTAAACGAGTCTCCACGGAGCTGTTTGAACGCGATAATATCGTGTAATGAATGTAAACGGCTACCCTCGCGAACGGGGTGTTATCGCGGACTCGCACGCGGTACGTACGCTACGTGGTGCCGCCAGGCGTCTGGAAGTAATGTGTGATACATCAGATTTAAGTCTTCGATTTGTTTTATATACCTAATGGCTTTGGTTATGGTAACAATTTTCTAAAAGACTATATAGATACACATTTATATATTTTTCATATTTACTTATCTTTTACGATATACGAGATAAACCCAAACTATCTATTTGGTTTAATTTTTTTGTCCAATTTAGGAGCATAGCTTTGGCAAATCTCAATCTTGCATTATACGAACGGGCAAATTTGAATATTAAATATATAGATAAGCCATTATTTATTCGATTTGGAGATTTATTTTCTTAATTTCACGTACATTAAAATCCAATTAGAATATAAAACAAAACAGCAATTCTAAAATCCAGTAGACCTCTTTAGCCTGGCTCAGACAAATTACTATTCATATAATCGATTACCAGTATTATAGAACTAGACAGCCA
>FAPJ01006737.1:0-11363 GCA_001485985.1 Heliconius ethilla aerotome | reverse complement strand
ACAGCGTGAAGCTGTTTTTTAATTCATTTATCAATAAACTACAAGATTCGGTGACACCAGTTGGCAGCACCTTCGATGTGCACGTTCTCTATAATTTATTTAATTTATTATAGGTACAACTCACCGATTTGTCCAATTCGCTTACACGTTTTATTTGATGAGATTCGGTTAATATGTGTTGTGTTGGCATCTCTGATGTCTCTAGTTGTATTTCTTTTGATATGTTACTTTGTCTCAAAACCTCTGTTTCAATGTCCATGGCAATGTTTAATGATTTATCTACAGGTTCGATTTCTTCATCTATTTTTTCAAGCTCTAAACGGGTGTGAGGTGGTCTAGACATTCTTCTTGCTAATGGTACCTATTATTATTTATAATTATGGTATAATAATTATAAGTAATAATAATGGTAGTATTATTACTTATAATTATTCACTTTTCTGATGAATCGGAAATGGAAACGTTAAAATAGAGTTTTCAAAATTATAATTCTTATTTAATTTCAATTTAATTAGTTAAGACGGTAGTTTTCTCATTTTAGATATACGCTTTCATTTACTTTCGTAGATTAGCCGGAATTCTGGTACCACACTAGCGGGAAATGTCTCTAATTAATGCGATGTCGTTTGACATTAGGAGATAACTCAAGTGGTGGTACATCACCACTCGAGGCGGTACATAAGCACTATGGCTATTGAGTGAAGAAACGAAAAAGACATGTTTCTAAGCATAATAATAATAAAAAATTAACTCATCAAATCTGAGTAGCACTGTCAACATTGCTTGAAATTATTATACCTAAATAGATTAATTATTGAACATTAAGACCAATTTTATCACCTATGGGCGTTCACGCTGACTGTTGCAAGTGTAGCCACTCACTTTATTGCATGAAAAAGGAATGTAATATTTGTCGCGACGATAGGCATTTACATTCTCCGTAATGTGGCCCTAGCAGAAGATATCTCTATTTTCTAATCATAGATAAAACAACCACTGTCAATTTAATTTCTAAATTTGTTTTTAAATGGCATAAACAATATGTAGAGGCCGTCATGGTACAGTAAGAGAACGTTTGACTGTAAGCGCAATGGTTTTGGGTACGAACCCCACTCGGAGCAATGATTATTGACAAAGCGCGGCGCTAAGTTCCGCCACTTAACATACAACAGAATCTGCTTTGCATGGAGCTATTTTTAAAGAATCTATAACCTCTAGCAGTGATGTGTGTGCCGGTGTCTGTCGTGACGAGTGCAGGGCGCGCGCATACAGTGCGCGGAAGCGCGCTCCGTGCGCCCTCGACGACGCGCTTAATAGCGGCGGCGTCGGGAGCACTGGCGACACTACGTCGCTGGAGCTATCCTATACAAACGACACATTAAACTCTACAATCGATATATTCGTATTAGGATATTTGAATATTTTTATTTGATATTATACATTTCTGGAAACCATTTAAAATGTGTAGGTATAATCGTATTACTTAAAAAAATAAGTTTCAAACCTTAATGTTTTCATTTCGTTAGGGTAAACATTAAGTCCACTTTCCTCTTAAACAAATTGTTTCTAACTAGAACTATATAGCCGATCCAATTATGAAAATTTGTTAATAAACTCTATAAAGTAAAACTAATATATTTACAATTTAGTAATTAAGTAATGACCAGAAATACAAATAAATAATATAAAAAAACCACATAATTACCTTACAATGTAACTCCATCCTACTTTGCTCGATACGCAAACGAACGGAATTTGATGAAAGTGGAGGTTTTTTTATCAATTCTTAGTTTATTTTTTAGGTTTCGCTTCTTCGATATTGGTTCCAATTCTTAAAACATAAGAACACTTTCACAAATTTGGTAATAAGAATGATGTACTTCAATGTAGGCATTTTTTTTAACTAAAATTATTAAGTAATACCCTCATTTACGATGGATTTAAAATTTTTGAAGGGACCGCTGTAACGGTAAACGGTAGAAAAATTTATTAAAAATATTAGAATACCTTCAAACTAAGCTTGGAACTTCCAAATGCTGTTTATTGCTTTCCTGAGGTTGGTAATAGTTTTGCTAAACTATCGATAGTTTCGCAATCGATAGTTTTAATCTAAAAAAGCCCATGCGATCGAAAGTATCGATTGAATAGATAGTATTGAATACGATACTATCGATAGTATCGATAGTATTGCATTGTCCGATAGTATTGTACCCTTTGGAACTCGATAGTCTTTCTATCCGACAACTATCGATAGCCTATCGATAGTCCACTATCGATCGGCAACACTAGTTGGCAACACTGACTGAATGACATCTGTCCAAATCTGAGTAAATGTGTTCTGTGCATCTGTCTATATATCGAACACCAAAGTACCAAACCAACGACTGAACGAATAAAATTACAGGTTTTGGTGGTGAATAACATTTCTCAATAACTTTAGGGTTCTATTTATTGCATTAAATGATGGCCTCACCTTTAGAACAATTTGTTAATAATGTTAGAACAACTTCTTCAGCAGGTAAATAAATATATATATTTGTTTAGTCTATGTTTAAGATCTTATACATCAAGCTTTAAATTTATGTTTTAGGCAATTTTCGTGAACTTTGCGATATTATCGGAAAATCAGATGAAGTGTTGCAACGGAACAGTGCCCATCTTAATACGGTTTTGGAGACATTGGACATTCAACAACATTCTCTGGGTGTATTAGCAGTTCTTGTTGCTAAATTTTCTCTCCCACAAGTAACTATTCTATTAATGTTATTAACCATACCTTTTATGTTATGAATCTATATAATATCTTTATTCTCTTTTAGGGAAATATAGATTTTGATAGATCTACTATGTTCCAAGAAGTTCATGAGTTCATAACCAATTGTAATGGAGAACAAGTACGATTCTGTCCTGAGTTGTGTAAGTTATGGTTGATATATAAATAATTATTTTCAGCAGAGACTACACATAGATATATATAATTTAATAAAGCATGGTCTGTAATTACAGATGCTGACTTATGTCATTTATTAACAGAACATCTTGTTGAACTCAAGCAACCAATTCGAGGAATTGAAATTTTAAAAAAAGCTATTAGAAAAATTCAACTGTTTGATTCTCAACTAACATCAATTCATGCAGATTTGTGTCAATTATGTCTTTTGTCAAAGTGTATGAAACCAGTGCTAGAATTTTTGGAAACAGATGTTACAAGTATTGGCTCAGAGGTAGGTCCATTGGAATATTTTTTAACTTTACACTAGATTCCACCTATAGCAGGGTAGGCACAGGGAATCTAGTATTAAAAGAATACATAATATAACATTAAGTTAATTTTATTATGGTAGTTCTTTATGTTAATCTAATCTTGCTTTGTTCTTTTATTTATTTTTTTATTATTTTAAAATTAAATAACAATTATTATATACATAAGGCTGGTTTGGTTCCAATATGGGAAACAAGTTTTTGTTTTCCTTGCTCTATTAATACAACAAAGCATGGTGTCAAGTGCTGCCACTATACATGCAATATTTCGATTTTTTTTTGAAAATTTTGTGTTATTTAGGAAACAGTGTGTCTCTAATGCTATGTTACCATTGCCTAGCCTGCTATATGTGGAATACATTGTGAAAATTAAAGATACACATAAATAGATGCTTAAAATTGCTCTGATAAAACAATTCATTTATTTCAGCTTGGTGGTGTAAATGACTCAAAGCATTTCCTATTATATTATTATTATGGAGGGATGATCTACACGGCCATGAAAAATTATGATAGAGCATTATATTTTTTTGAAGTTGTTGTTACTGTTCCTGCTTTGGTTGTTTCTCATATTATGTTGGAAGCATATAAAAAATATATTTTAGTGTCATTAATTTTACATGGAAAGGTATAATTATAATTAATATTGAGTATTTTGTCAGCTTCATGCATTATATATTTTATATTGTATAATTCAGAAATAATTAAGTGAATATGGATGCTAGCGAGGTCTAAACTGTAACTAAAACTATCACACATTAGAAATATCTGTAACCGTGTAAAGATTATACATGGCACATACTTATTTAAGCAGTGTTCTTAATTATATTTTAGATATTACCCATGCCAAAGTACACGTCACAAGTTGTTTGTCGCTTTCTCAAACCATTGTCTGTTGCCTACCATGAACTGGCTTCATCTCAACATGCTGCCATAAAGCACAGAGAGACATTTGTAAGAGACAAAAATATGGGACTGGTAAATCAGGTATATATTAAAATTTAAGCTTTTCATATACTCATGTCATTTGTTTATCAGAGGAAATAAAAATATTTTATTCCTCCAGAGTCAGTACCGATACCACAACCGTCGCATTTACATTAGCATGGTTGTACCTCTGCACCACAACAACCTCGCATATTTTTAAAAATAATACTTATTTCGTAAATAATATACTTATTTTACTTATAGGTGTTGAGTTCCATGTACAAGAAGAATATTCAAAGACTGACAAAGACATTCTTAACTCTTTCATTAAGTGATGTAGCATCCAGAGTTCAGTTGTCTGGTCCTGCACAAGCTGAAACATATATCCTTAATATGGTATGTTTCTGAATAGAATTTTTTGGCTTCATGCTGTATTCTGTATATAGTGCGAGAGAGCTTAACATAAAATTAAGACATAAAATTTTCCATTTTCTGGCAAATTGTGTATTGAGTGGTGGAACTCAAAGCAATCTTATTACCAGAGTGAATAAAAATTGACGGACTACAGATGCGCCACAACGGCCTCAATTTTATATATAACATTATGAAAACTATATCTAAAACCCCAATATAATTTTTAATGTTATTGACTATATAAAAAAATATGAATATTTAGCTTGTGATCTAAAAATTGTATTTTTTAAAAGGTAATTGTTTTGAGCATTATTGCTAAACATACATAAAAATTACAATTGTTTTATATTTAAAATCAAAAACAATTTATGTGCCTGATAAAGTGGTAATGCTCAAAACATATATTCACTTAATTATATTAAATATAAAGCTATATTACATTTATATGTTAACAGATAGAAGAAGGTGAAATTTATGCTATGATTAATCAAAAAGATGGCATGGTCGTTTTTCTTGATAGTCCAGAAAAATATGCATCTCCAGAGACGTTGTGTGTGTTAGAACAACAAATGGCGGCTTGCACTAAGCTTCACCAATACATACAGGAAATGGATGAGCAGATACAAGTTAATACTCAAGTGTGTATCATTCAAGTAGTCTTAATTTAAAAGTTATATAATTAAGTCACTTCTTTTATTTATAGCATATCTAGAGTGTAAACTTGATAACAGCCTATAAAGCAAATTATTAGGAGAGACAAAAAACATCTTTAATAAACTACTACTGAGTAGTCTGATTTTTATAATTTTGAAAATAGATTTGTATTCGTTACTATGTAAAATAAAATAATAAATAAAAAATTACATCATGAAAAACAAAAACGAATATAGGAGATTTACACTCTAAGCTAACAATATATAATTTTTATTTGTAGCAGAGGTACTGTACTGTATGTACACTACTGTATGTTAAGACACACATTCTTTAATTTGAAAACATTTTCTATTGAGTGGCACTTTGTCTTCTTATCAAAGTGAGGAAATGAAAATAATTTATTTTAATGAGTACATTGGAAATCGAACCCACAACATTCGCGTTTTGAGAAATATGCTGTCCACATCAACCTTAATGTATTATTGTTATTGAATTTAACAGTAATTTAATAATTTACTTCATTATTTCAGTATGTGAAAAAATCTGTAGGAAGTCATGATGAAGATATGCCTGCTACAAGTCAAAATTCAAAAACTACTTACACAATGTAATATACTTTAATATCTCCTTAAATATAAGTTATTAGATACCCATTAAAAATAATACCATAAAACACCACTCTTTATTTTCCCACCATAAATATAAACTTATAAAAAGTTTAATAAAACAAAAAGCATTAGCCATTCTTAAAAATATTTAACAATTTTGATTTAATCATTGATATTAATTAAACATATTCATAAAAAGCTTATTTAGCAATTTAATTTAAAAATATGTTTCATTTAAATAGCTTCATGTACAGCCTCTGTAAATGCTGTCATGCTATCCAATGGTGTTTGTGGTGTTATACCATGACCCAAATTAGCAATGTATCGAAGTTTACCAAACTTTTGCACCATTTCTGTTGTTAAAGCTCTGATTTCATCCTGCAAACATTTTTATTTTATTTATGCTGTATCTCACATGTAACTGGGTAGGTGGAGGGAACCTGGGAACCTAGTGTTACTTCACTCCATTCTAAATTAAGACCCATCCATTCCCCACTTTCCTTCTTGAGGCATTTCATGTTAAGTAGCAGAATTGAGTTCTATTACTTAACATGCCACATTTTGCCTTGTTACCAGAGCATGTAAAATGAAAATATTTAATTTCATCAAATGGGAATTGAAGCCACAACCTTCGGTTTACCGTCGCACGTTAGTGCCCCTGTGCCCTGACAGTTTCAATATTAAATTATTATTAGAAAACATATAAAAAAAGTACATGAACTTTCTCGTTCTGGTAAGACAACAAGTGGCGTTGAGCCCTACCATTCCATAAGAAATACTACTACTAAGAACTGGTACTACTGCCATTCCATAAGGTGTCTCAAATTTGAGCAGAAAACAGTATTTAACATTAGGCTCTTTCTGCCTACCTTGCAGTGTGTTAAGCTGAAAGAAACAGCTTCAACTGTGTTTACTTACAGGTGTTTTATATAAATCTTGAGGATCTAAGTTTCCTTGTAAAGTAATATGATTTCCAACAATTTTTCTAGCCTCAACAGGATCTACAGTCCAATCTAAACCTATTGTTTCATAACCCATTTGTGCTTGTATGTCTAAAGAATGTCCTCCTCCTTTTGCAAATATTGTCTAAAATTTAAAAAATTACACAATTTTACTTAAGATATTTTTAATATGTCATTTTCGTATCTTTTCTGTAATTGCCTATAAAGATTTATTATTGCATTTAAAATTTGACATAATGGCAAATTACTATGTGAAAATATTTTAAAAAATCTCCCGTAAAACTTTATATAGCTTATACTAAAAGCTCCATATGCTCAATTATTGTTTAAATCTTTCATATTTTAGTATTTACATGAAAATTTTTACATTTTTTATATATATGCATTAACTGAATATTCAATACAAACCATAGGTACTTCTTCCAAATTATTTGCTTGTAATGTGTCTCTCACTTTTGATCTAATATCTTTTAAGTATGGCACAGAAAACTCTATAAATTGATCCCTTGTAAGATGGTCTGCACTTGATTCAAATACTTGTAATAATTGAGCACCACTCTCAACCTAGACATAATTATTACCTATTATAATGGCAACATATATAATAATGTGTTAATTTATTTTAAAATAATAATAAATTATAATAATTTCTTAAATAAAATACATTATATACAGGTGTAATGTGATCAACAGATCAATGGTTGTCTATGGGTAGAGGACCTTAGTACCTGTAAAGTTGATAAATGTTATGTATCAAAAAATAAAGTTTAACCATGATGTATTCATCAAGGCTATGTTCTGCAATAGAAAAGCATTTGACTGTAAACATGATAATTATCATTTCAATTTCCACTTGCGGGAATGAATTATTTCTATTTCCCTGATTAAAAGCAGAAAGCCCAGTTTTGTGTTGCACTGCGAAGTGTTGGTTGGTAAAATTGATGCTAAGATTCTGACGGTTTTGACACTACATTCTGTCTGCTTACTCTGCTACATGCAATAAAGAGCATGAAGTTAAAGAAAAAAAAGCAACAATATAATACCTGCATAGCCAAATAGTTTACAATGACTCTAGTCAACAATTTTAGTAGTTTGTGAACATCTTTAGGAAATTTTGATAACCATTCTTTGGTTTTAGCCATAGTTTTACTGCCTCCTCCTTCTACCATATAACCAAAAAGTGTGAACTAAAAATAAATCAATTATTATTTAATAGAATATTTATATATTTAACTTCTGGAATCTAAAATGCCTTAATTTACGATATGCATTAATAGGGAACTTACTGGTGCTCCTGTAAATCCAATTAATGGCACTTTACCATCAATTTTGTGCCTGGTCAGAGTTATGGCATCACCAACATATTTAAGCCTAGATATAGCTCCTTCTTCTTTGAGATCATCAATTTCTGTAACATCCTGAAGTGGTTTAGGAAATACAGGACCCTGAAATTAGAAACATAATGATTAAAGTTGAGAACTATAAATGACAGAATTAACTTTTCTTTAATATTAGGCTGTAAGTTAACAATAATTATACTTACAATTATTGATAAAACTTACCACTCCAGGGTGCATTTCAACAGTCATACCAAGAGCCTGTGGAATAACTAATATATCACTGAATATAATAGAAGCATCTAAATGCTCATAACGTCTCAAGGGTTGAAGTGTTACTTCACAGGCAAGCTCTGGTGTCCTACACACTGTAAAGAAGTCATGTTTCGCTCTTACAGCTTGAAATTCTGGCAAATAACGTCCTGCTTGGCGCATCACCCATACTGGAACTTTATCAACTTCTTTTCCACATGCTGCTTTTAATAATCTATCATTTTTTAATGGTGGAAAATTCTGAAAAGTTTTTTAACAATTTTTATATCTTTAATATACTAAAAGAAAGAAATTAGGATTTTTATAGATAAGCTAACTTTTATACCTTATTTGTGTAATCCATGATTACGTTTTTCAAGTGACCAATAATTGGATATTTTTGTTTATATTGTGTTTTATAGAACTTTATATTATGTAATTAATTATGAAATAAATACAAATTGGAAACTCAGCGTTACCGGTGAAATATTGAGAAAATGAAATATAAATGTCAAATTAGTAACTTTGTCAAATCATAAACTGTCATTTCACGTTTCTGTTTACCGCACGATAGAAAGTAACGTACAGAAATAAAATTAGTATGAACAAAAATGAAATTAAATTTAATGTAGGTGTGGAATATTTTCATTTTTTATATATATTTTCTAGTATGCACTGTAAGGCTTGTTCATAATTAAATTATTATAATTTTCTTGGTCTGCTAACTGTAACTTGTACTGTTTGTAAGTTAACGAGACAAAACATAACTATATTCCAATATTGACACCTAAATTTTTGCAGCATGATAACATATAAACATAATTCTGAATATTAATTCCCAACACAATATCGTTCGGAAACAGATTATGTATTTACATTATTTTTAATTATTTCTACTACAAAAACGTAATTTATTCTCTAATTTCATGGAATTTTCCAAGTACGCACAATATCATTCGAGGATTTAAAGCGCTTACAAAAATCTATTTGGAGGATAAAGATTGTTTTAAACTTTAATGTGAATTTGATGGCGTATGAATCATTTATATATTATGTCATCTTAATGATTTACATTAATAGATACAAGTGCATTTTTGTATAGGTATATAGATAAATATCATATTTGTTTTCATAAAAAAAATATAAACGCAAGTGATCCAAGCCGATATAAAAATTAAAAAAAAATAGATTGGGACGCTAACTAAGTATACAAAGTTTGCGAGGACGCGTCTACCTGCCGCTGCATTTCTATCAAAATATAAAAAACACAAATGAGAGGGGTCCACTATAGTTTTTGTTGGGTGAGCGACACACTGCGACCTAGCTATATGAAGGTTTTTTTTGTCAAACCCTTATCCCAGTTGCCTAATAAAGTTTATTCGCTGTAAATGAACAATGTTATAACTTACTTTTAATATAAATTATACGTTATTTATACACAAAGTTTCATTTCTATAAATGTTATTGGTACAACATAAAATAATTAGAATAACAAAATAGCACTAATTTTGAAGGAATAATTGTTGTATAATGTTTTTATTTAGATATAAGATACGTAAGAGGCCAGTCGTGGCGTAGGGGCACAAGTGTCAGACTGTAAACATAACAGATTGTGGATTCGATTCCCACTTTCCACAAAGAAATAAAAAGGATACCTGTCCATGTGTATTACGTACCTATGTAGGTACATCTATATATAAACATATATATTCTATACATTATCATTATTGATATGAAATCTTCTAAATATTATCTAAATACAATAACTAGGTAGATACTTTTATTTTTTAAATAACATCGTTTCAAAAAGCGAGTTGCAATGTTGTTACTGTCAGTAAAATGTAGCTATACAAGTGAATAGCAACACATCGAGACACAGGTGCCGCTGTGACTTGTGCATTCTTTGTCGCTATATGATCCCCTCGTATACTTGGATCTACTTCAGCTATTTTGTGCATAAATAGGGAATATTTTAATATTTATAGTGCAGTGGAACAGCGAATGAGTAAAAACGAGATGTTCGTGGGTACGATCTCTATTCGTAGGTATGGTATTCAAATTTATTACCATGCTCTGAAAAGACAAAGCGTTAAGTTCTGCATCTTAAAAATAAATATCAAATTTGAGCGGAGAGCAGAGCACTTGCCTATAATTAGATTTCATCATGCCAATCGCGAAAAGCTGAAGTGAGAACTGAAAAGGTCATAACTTTTCAATTTTCTTCTTTAATAGGTACTTTATCTACTTAGTTTATGTATTTTTTCCTTATTAAATTGTATATCAATTGATTAATGAACTCTGTAATTTATATTTACACATAACTATTGTTACTGATAGAAATATTTCAATGTATGAAAAAGAGAGACTGCTTTGTATATAGGTATAAATTAACACTCATTGGTACGAATTAAGTTATAATAATTATAATAATATAATTATATAATATAATTCATTATAATAATTTATATACACAGTTATGTACACATACAGTTGGTACTCCTTAAATAAGTAATTACGTATATACGCACTTCTTTTTCGTATAAAAAGAAAAATCACTGGCTGGTCGTCGATTTAATTATTTTTTTTAAATAGATTATTGTTTTATCAAAAACTATAATAAAAATAACAGTAGTGTGGGAACATTTCTTTTGTTCCAAATTGGAAGAGAAACAATATATTACACGCTATAATTTAGACAGGCCCGTTATATCTGCAAAAAACTGTGTATGTTTTTTTATCGAAGAATTCCCAGTAATGGTTCGCATATCTGCGATTCCCTTTTTTTTGTATTTTAGTTTTTATACGCCGTTATCGAAGTTCGGTGGGCGCAGTAGGGGTGATTTAGACGCTAAATGAGATTAAGCAAAATCGAACATGAAAAAGATGAGAAAATTTTTGCAAGTCATTTAAGCTTATTCAGATTTATATGTAACTAGCGACCCCCTTGC
>FAPJ01006646.1:0-11504 GCA_001485985.1 Heliconius ethilla aerotome | reverse complement strand
AACAGTTTTCCCCCAGAAAAAGAATCGAACCCACAACGGTCGTGCTTACAGTCAGATTCTGTCAACCCGACGAGAGCCTAAAAATAATTGATTATAACATACAGCATAATAGCATATAATATAATAAAGTAACCTCCATTACCTGTAAATTGGACCCGTTTAATATCCTCTTGAATAATTTAGTGCGATACATTTTAGTAGACGCAAGGTATAATGGTGGAAGCTTGTACGATTTTACACACCTTGTATCAGATCGGAGTGCTTTGTGTGGGATTTGATAATAATAAACTAAGTTCTAAGACGTGCCTTCTATCTTCTGCTTCGTAAGACATTGTATAGATGATATAGATATAAGTATTATAGATATTTATAGCTTTCTTTAGGTGTTTGTGTAGTTCTATAAAACTAGATACTGCGGCTTCGCCACTTCAGTTCAGCACTCATGACTTCAGTTCAGCTCTGTTGAACATTCGATTTCTTAAAAATCAGGTAGAATGTATAGAATGGAGTGTAAGCACTATTCCATCTCTCGCTTTCTCAGCGTGAAGCACCTCCTCGCCTTTTAAAAAAAATATTAAATCTCATCACACTTCCGCCAATAATTAAATTACAAGTACAAAATAAACACCCAAAATGAACACAAACAAACAAATTCCATAATTTCAAAACAAAACAGTAGGTAATTCAAGTAAAGTTTCCGGCGGAGCATCAGCATGTTCTGCGAAGGCGGCAATTATAATCGAATTTGGCACTGTCGCAACAGTCACTATGCAAATTGCTCTAAGACTTTTAGAGTTTATTTAACACCCGTAGTCAAAGAAAATAACTAGAAATAGTGTATGGCAAAATTCTCCTCCTAGATCGTCTAGATAACCCCAACCACAAGGGCAGTATGTTACATTCAATAAATTAAGCTGATATAATATGACTTATGAACGAAAATATTTTTTAAATTTAATAATTGTCCCTGAGATTAATATGTTCAAGCTACAAACAAAGAAACTTTAATATTAGCATAAATGAGGTTTATTTCTTTAATTATTAAGTTTTTTACAAAACTATCTTATATTATGATGATATATACATTATCTCGGTTAATTTTTTTTGTACGTTTATATTGATAAAATGCGGCTTTAGATTCCGTCACTTAGCGCCGCATCATAATATCATAATGCAATTCCTCCAGAATTCTGGTAGAAGAGTCTTCATGGGAACGGGATGTCTTTACACTAAGTTCCCAGGTTCCCTCGGCCTATTCTGCTAAATCTGATACCGTGCAAAGCTAAAAAAGACAAATATAATAATCTAAAAAATAAATAAATAAAGTAAAATGTTACCCATTTCTGACATTATTTAGACAAGGTAACAGACGCTATCCAACTTATGAAATATCTCACGAGATATACGTCCCGCAGGACTATTCTGTCGCGCGGTACATTTGTAGTCTTACACCTGAGCAGGTTAGCAGCTAACAAATATGTAATAGATGTATGTATGTATTATTTATTACATACAATTATTTTACAAGTAACTTTATTTATTTATGTAATTTTTAAAATTAGTGTTTAAAGAAAGTAAATGTTAACAATGTTGTATCCCACATACGAGTATAGCAGTGTAGATATAGGGAGTATTTAATGTTAAGATACACATACTGCTCAGATTTCGAGACATATGCATTTTAATAACTTCGCTATTTCCATTTCACCACGGGAGCAAATTCGTGAGCTAAATCTAGTCTAACATGCATGTATATGCTATATTTTTAGGTATACATACTATCCACACAAATAAGCGATCGATATTCAATCGTAAGTCAACGAGCCTTAAAGTGGCCAATTCATGTACGTTTTCGTCTCTTTTGAAATTTTTGCTCTCATACTTGCTCTTATGGTTTGCTTAAACGCCATGAAATGAATGGAAAGAAATTGCCTTTTCATGCAACTCCTGAAGAAAAATGAAACCTTTTGTGAACCAAAAAAGCTGATATTAGTTATTTGGTGTTTCATACCTGAAGAGATTATTCGCTGAACTTAAGTGTAAAGCTTTTCAGGTGACAAATAGCATACTTTGCGCCTGTAAGTGCTTTAAGCTCTGCTTCGTTTTGAGTAAAATAAAAAGCGTTTCTGTAGAGAAACAGTGAGTGAGTAGTCGTGAGACACTTGGAATTATTAAATTGCCTGAGAAATTCATTGTATAAGTTGACTTGAGTTAGTAAACAAATTTTAATTCAATTTTCTTTTCATGTGGTGTCCTAGATTTTGTAAAACACGCTTTTATATTCGTATATTCTGAATCAATAAAAGTATGTAAGTAGAATAAGCCTATTGATGTACTTCACTGTTCTTTTACGTCGCCATTGTAATAAGAGCCTCTTTTTAAGCTACTCCCGATTTCTTTTATTTTTAAGATTGGTCATTTAGTTTGTTAAACTCACACAAAAATTATAGCAACAAGTAACATAATAAAAAGCTATACGGGATAGTGAAATTTGTATCAAACAACCCACATTTCATTCAACCGTTAAACATAATGGAACCCTCCAAAAAAGTGCCATTGTGTCATAATAAATGTTACCTGTTCCATACTTCCGTGTGTACATGTATATACATACATACATGAAAAAGGTACCTCAGGAACAAACGAAATATTACAAAACTCAACATTCCAGTCCGCATACTTTTAATTTTAGAAACGGGAGCAAACATAGTACCTAGACAAAGGCAACTCGGTATTACTGCGGGGTGTGGCGCGAGTCATAGGAAGTCGTATAAGCGATTTGGAAAATATATTTTTTTATATACGTATACTTCAATCGGAGTTTCAATTTGTACCTAAAAGTAGGATGGAGAAAGTAATATAACATTATTTATAAGCTGAAAAATATTAATTAAAGATAAACTTGGGTCGTGGCTATGTCTACCAAAACCAAAATTCAAATATTATTTTTAGAAGACAAGTACTAGTGAATTAACTAACACAAATAAATCCGTTATATAGAAATTATATTGGAAAGATGACTTAGTATATTAAAATATTTTGACTTTTTAAAACATCTAAGTATTTTTTATTTCCTTTGTGCCACGCACCGCTGCCGCTCATCGCTTAATCTTATAACTTAAGCCACGTCCGAGCCTTATTATTTCGCAGCCTCATTCTGATGATGTCAGGTCGCATCCGGCATTGTGTCACGAGGTTTCAATCCACATTTTTTTGTTGCATAAAGGACTGTTTGGCTGAAGAGACTTTTAGAAATTGTTCTTGCGCGAGTAGTGATTTTTGATGTTTCGCTTTTGCCTCGCATGGTTTCGGGTAAATTGTCCAAAAATTGTTGACTTTAAGCGAAAATTGCTTTTTTTGTTTTATTTATGGATTTAATTTTGTTCTTTAAGGATCCAGTGATATATCATTTTGCTTAACCATAACTTCCTACTTATATAAATGGTCCGTAAAAATGTCTTCAAATCAAATATTAATATCCTTTGAAGAAAAGCTAAACTGTGTGTGCTAGTCAGAGGAAACCTAGTGTTAAGACACACCAATTCCCATTTTCGCTTTCCATAACTCTAACGCCGCGCTTTTGCGTCGACACCAGAATGAACAAATGAAATTGTTAAATAGTGGGAATCGAACCCACAAACTGTCAGGATCGCATGCTTGTACCACTGTACCACCACTGGCCTCAAATATAATTAATGTAATTATATAAACAATGAATCCATTTATATTGTAACAAGCATTTATCGTAAAGCTTCTGTAAGATAGCTTCATTAATTATCACTTTCAAGATTACCCTTCCTTATACAGAAATACGAGTACATATTATTTACATATGAAATATGAACGTTTATAAACGTTGGTGGCAGTTGTTACGCACCCGTAAATCACAACACTACATACTGTTATGGAATTCAACACCGCCCTTAGTCCTCTCGAATGGGATATGAACCCACATCGCATTCACAAATTCTATCAGCGCTCCATTCGGCAACCATAGCCTCAAATAGGTATACAAATATTATTATTAAGACATCAGCTATCAATCGATCAACCGATTCCAATCCTCAATCCTCAAACAAAGTCAAATTAGTATTCGTTAGGAGCGAACAGGATTATGTAAATGCTACCAAAGTTCCCACTTAAATAATATATGAAATTATGCAAAACACAGACCTCGTCGGTGCCGGTGGCGGTGGCGAGTGAAAAGTTTCATGACTTCTTGGACATTTCCGGAAGTTGGTGATGCGAATACGTGACATTCTGTTAATTTTGTTGTAAAATCTAAGTGGCTATCGGTACAAGTTTTTATTGGGCACGTCCTGTGAAATGTAAGGCCGGGTTGTGATAAAACTTTTACGTTTTCTATATTAACTTTAAGGGAGGGGTTTTTATAAGAGTAAGGTTTTGTGTTTTTTTTATTTAATATTATAGTGTCGAATGTGCTTGCAAGTGGGGAAAAAAAGCTATACCTAGTTAACGTTCAATAGATATTTTCTTTTGCTTTAATTTTGGGTAAAGAAGATTTTTGGATTTTTATTGTAAACGTGACGTTCCTAAGTCCGATTCCTACTAGGGGAAAGTATAATTTATACTTAATGCTTTGATAACAAGACAAAGTGAGGTGTTGAGTGCTGTCAAAATAGGAAATGCGAGGAAATTGGCCAGAAATTAGGCGTTCACTAATTTCTCCGAACGAGTGTCTTACACCGGGTTCTTTTTATCTATCACACGATACAACGTGAGACTATTTAATTTAAGAACGGCGCTAAGTGTTCATCCTCATGAATAGAATTTGACACTCTTCTTAGAATGTGTCTGCGTAATGTATAATTTTTAGGGAGGGTCACGGTCCGTTCTCGGTCCAATTTCATATTGTTGTAAGAGAAATATTCTAATATACATGATAGAACCGGAACTTGCCCGAACGATAATATGAATGCTCTCATTGTTTCTCATATCAGATTATTTTAACAAACTGAGATCGGACTGAAAACGCACCGTAGACCTCCTCCAGGTCCTATACTGCAACTCTTCCGTAGATATTTTCATGAAGACGAAGCCGCAGGTATTTTATGTATAAAAGACCTCAATACAATATTTGAAGACACTGCCACCAAGTAACGTTAGTTACATGTACATTCCAACAGTACTTTTATGTCCTCATCAGAAACAATCTCATACCTTTTGGCTTTGCGTAACTGTCATCTGTAATTAAACAGTGTTACTGTGAATGATTGCATAAAATAAAACTTATATTCCATCTCACTCTCGCTTACCACAATTTTTTATGCGAGAAAAAGACAGCGCATCCACTTAAATATGATAATCGGAAAATTCGGCACGAATGTGTGGAACCGAGTGTCGACTCGATTTCGTAATGTTGAATAAATGATGAGACGCGCCATTGTTGTATATGTTTGTATCAGTATAGCTTATAACTTGAAGGAAGTAAGTGATTATGGCACGAGCGTGTGATTGTAAATGCGACAGGTTGTGGGCTCGATTCTTAATCGAGCAAATGAACTATTTAATATTTTTCTTGGCCCTGTC
Organism: Heliconius ethilla aerotome; assembly: GCA_001485985.1. Classification (NCBI taxonomy): domain Eukaryota; kingdom Metazoa; phylum Arthropoda; class Insecta; order Lepidoptera; family Nymphalidae; genus Heliconius; species Heliconius ethilla. Next base: position 5,954 of record FAPJ01006646.1, on the reverse strand, counting down.
TTAATACTATGTTTCCTCCCATGGTTTTGGGTTCGATTCCCACTCAGGGAAATGAATGCATGAAGAATAATAAATCAGCTACACAAGAGGTAATGTCTCGAAGGGTATTAACACTAGGTTCCCTCTCTACCCTACTATGTCGGGACAGAGCGTACACACAGTGGTTTGGTAATTTGCTCTGCACTTGTAAATAATTGGCTTCTGCGTTAAACAGTTTTGTGTGAATATATGAGGATATATACTCGTATATTTATTATTCAATTACTTATTTATTGGCGTCGATGTGGCACACTACTGGCACACTACTGGCACACTGTGGCGTAGCACCTGCTCTGCTAGGTAAATTACGACGTTGAGTTTTATATTATTAAAACAATTAGATTTTTATTCATCATAACGCTTGTTTTCCTTTTTGTGGTTAGACAACCGAATATAAACCACTTTATTAAAAAATATATATGTAAATCATGTGGCCTTAAAAAACCCACTGGCATATTATTTATATTAGTTATAAATATTTTTTTGATTAATATAACTATAATATACTTTTAGCAATATATGTAGCCTATAAGTTTGGATTACGCGATGAATTTCTAACAAAAGTCTTCAAAATGATGTATAAACTCCTATATGTATTAAAGTACTTGTCTTGACTTAGAAGCTCATATTTTATAATTGCTCCAATGGACTGTGAACTCCTAACAATCTTGAAAACAACAGTTTTTATTGTTATAGTCGTTGAGTTGCTGTTGCATAACTAGACGCACAGATATACAGACGAACAGAAAAACAGATAGATGGATAACAAAATTATTCAATCAGGGTTCTGTTCTGAGGTGCAACACCCTAAAAACAATGTATATTTTTTATTACTTTTATTAATTGATTTACTGAGACCATCACCTTACATTTGTTAGGCAGTGAGGTAGACATATATAACTATTAGTTGTGAGATCAAATATCAGTCTCGCAATAAATATATAAAATTATCTTCGTTTCTTCGCTTTAGTATGACAATATATAGAATTAGGTTCCACCGCTCAAATTGTCTTAATGGAACTAACATATAAAAATTCAACAGAAAATGGAAAATATGTTAAGCTTAAAAAACATATAAAACTCATTATTCATAATTAAAAGTAACTTTAAATTATTAACAGAGAGTGGGCTGTGACCTACGAGTGGGTTCAACACGTCGGGTGGACGAGTGCGGCGTTTGCGGAGGTGACGGGTCGTCGTGCTCCCGACCGAGGTACCACTGGCTGTCCACGCCTGGGTCGCTGTGCTCCGCTACTTGTGGTGGGGGTGAGTACTTAGTGGTGATTTTCTCTGTTTTCATAAGCATTTTTCTGGCACATCAGTTCAATGTTAGGTAAAAAAAAACGTTAACAGTTGCACGCTTTGGCCTTTGAACATGTTCTATAACCTTTTTAACCAACCTTATAGATAATAAGTAGTTACGTAGACTACGAAAGTCTCGTATAACAGAACAAAAACATATTGCATATTGTACGTTTCACTTTAAAGGTCGCACTCAACTTTATTTCATACAAAAACGTGATATTTTTTAAGTGCAAAACAGCGAAACTACGAACATGTGCAATGTATGTATGTTACGTACAACAATATATTGTCATGTTGCAGTCGCGTTGTCTATTTAAAAATAGCTTCCTTTTTTGTAAAAACTCTGTTTTTGTTTCTATTTAAATATACTTTTTTTAGAGCTTCATATTATATCCCGCATACAGCTAGGTAGGTAAAGGGAACTTCCTACTCCTCCATAACCAGTCGTGTTTTCAGTCCCGCACTTGTGCCCCTGCGCCATGACTAGTTTCTACTTATTATAAACTTTGTTTTTCTTTGCGTCGTCTACTGTCAAAACTGTTGTAAAATAGGTACGCAGAGGCCGTAGCATTTGGCACTCTGTTCTGTCTGGCTATCTCTCTAAGGATACAGCGTGAAACAAAAAAAAATCTTTTGACCTTAACCAAGACCCAAAGGTAAGTAAACAAAACCTCTTCATAACCAACTAACTATCAATAAACTATTCATTCGCTATTATAAATAAACGTCACGTACAAATTAGTAAGGTTGACTGAACACCTAATAGATGTCTTATCAGATAGTCTATTGTAACTCAGATTATCTCCGGTATAGAGTAAACGGTAATCTGGAACGTTCAGACCAATTACGCACTGAGACGTGATGGAAATGCTGAAATGATAGCTCCTGATCTGTATTTTTAGTTTTTGTTGATAGTGTCGTAGGGTAGTCGTAGTGGGCGCGATGGCTAGTGGTTCAATTTCTAATTTGGGGATTTTTTTTATTATTATATATTATAGATTACAAAGTACAAAACATTATTATTTCCAGAGCTAAGAAAGCTATCTGCACACCCATCAATATCCGGTTCCACCGACCACTACTTCACCTGACCGACCACAATAGAACCACTCTACTAACAAATGATATATTAATAATAAATTAATCATCATCATTTCATATAATACCTGTGAATTACCAGCACGTTGTATTGTTCTCTTGATCGAATTTAACCTGAGGCTAACAATATACATTAAATGTTTTGTAATAAACATTCAATTATAATTTATATTGCGAGTCGGACTCGGTCACTGATGGTTTTGTGCCAATTTCGGGATTGCAGAGCAACGGGACGCGGGTACAAATTATAAAATTTGACAAACTAAGGTTCATATTTTCGCTTCGTATCAGATTTCATGCAAATTGTAGGAAAAACGATGCATAAATGCTCATCTTTTGAATGCGTTGATGAAATGAAAATAGTGAAGTTTGATTTTATTGTATGCACTAAGGGACCGTAGATCCGAATATTTGATGTTAATTTGAGCTCGATACTTCGACGCGAGATAAATGATCCTGCTAGACGGACAGACGGACAATAAACTGAAGTTACCTATAAAGGCGCCGTTTTTACTTTTTGAAGTACGGCACTCTAAAAATAAGTGCTCCTGCACTTTTAAACACTCCGTTTCCCACTTTCTGTCCAACTTTCGAGACTCTTCAATATTCCCATTTAATTCTGCGGGTGAAGAAACAGGTAAATGCTAGTTCTATGTAAAGAAACAAACAAGAATAAATATTTCCGTTCCTCCAAAAGCCACTTTAAAAGCCTTAGCCCCAATTTCTGAATTCCCGTTAAGAACGAACTCACTTCAATCAAGATCACAATAAACAGTGTAATTAACAAGAGTAGTGAGCGGCTGTATTTGTTAATTAAAACAATATTTCACTTTTAATTGCCGACAAGTAGCGCCGCTGTTGCGTCACGCCGATACGATACTTTGGGACAAAAATTGTGTTTTAAGTTCATAAAAATTTTGTTGGGGGTTTGAATCAAAACTATCTATTTACTACCTAAGAAGATTGAATAAACTTTCCTTTTTTGTTGTGTTGTGTATGTTGAGGGGCGGAACTCAACGCCGCGCTCGCTTTACCTCGCGAAGAAAGGAAAATATTTAATAAGTTTTTCATTTCTTCGAGTGGTAATCGAACTAACAACCTGTCGCACTTACAGCCACAAGCTGGTGCCCCTAAGTCATGATTGGCAATTTTTGTGAGTGTATATATACAATTCTACTATTTCAACAATTGTGTGAAATAAATATTATATTATAATGAGAAGGAAAATTCCTTAGAAAAATATTTCACCATGAAGCGGTTAACTAGAGAATATGACATAATAAAGTAGATATATGATGTTAGGAACATATTAATTTGCTGTAATAAGTGAAACTAAGCACTAAATAAATAAGATTTAACTGTTTTATAATAATTTTAAAATTCCAATTAAATAAATAATACAACACAGCTAAAAAAACAATACATTCAATAAAATCATATAACAACCATATCAACCAGAGAGAAATCCACAAGAAACGGAAAGCATATTTCCTATTAAGAAACAAATAACTCATTCCAATCTCCATCAGTAGTACTGTAGTACATAATGTACCTACTATAGGAGTATAGGCTGTGGCCGTTAATTGTACTGCTAGTAATTTATACCGGATCCACCATTAGTCGGCCGTCTGATAAATCAGAGCTCTTTTGTCTCCAAAAAGCAACAGTTCTTAGTGTTAGGGTGTAGACTTGCGACAGGCATGTAGAAGATACTTTATTTCTCAATTGCTTGCGTGTTGACCGTAGTTTCAATACAATGAATCCCACCAGTGAAGATCGAACTTAAAACCTTTTGCAGTTAGACGCTGCCTTACCTATTGCGCCACGATTGCCTTTCTTTTGATTGTTTGATTAAGCTGTCAATAATTACTATAGAAGTCCTCTATAGTAATTATTTAAGAGAAGATTGATTTAAATACTAATTTATTTTCATGCCGAGTCTTGTTTTCAAAGCGTAAAAATAAAACTAATTTCCTCTCCTTACTGTAAATCGAATCTACAGCTCGTTGCTCTAAGAGATTCCTATTTTAAGTTTCTAATTTCATAAAACAACGATTACAATCTGAATAAATATAAAAAATCGTACTAAGACTTATTTGTCGCGAGTCCACCTTAAACAGTAAATTCGCGATTCTAATTAAGAAAGCCGTGAAAGATGAAGACGGCGATAGGAATTAGTAGGCGGCGTCGCGTCGCGTCGTTTGATGTAATTTGTATGACGGCCGATAGATTGTGCTGATAGTTGATCAAAAGGTTACATTATTATAAGGAATTGGGGGAAAATGTCAAATTGTAGAGAGCAGTTATTATTTTTCTTGGTTTAAATAAATATTTGGTTCTGCTTTTTATTTATTTGTAATTGATTGAATAAGTATTTATTAGACGTAGGGTGTATACGTGATTTTTGTGTGGCTTTTATTTTTTTAAACATTGTTGGCCTATATAAATAGGGCCTCGTGTTATCGCAACAATTTCTTTTCTCCTATAAAACTATATTTTGTACATGCTAAATCAATAAAAAAATATATAAATTTGTCATTGTGTCAATTTTATGCTAATTAGACTAAATTTTAGAGTCACAATTAAACACAAAAAAAATATCTATCTAAACATAGAATAAAACAGAATCGCTTTCGACCAATATACGCTTAGATATTTCAAACTATGCAACGAAAAATGCAGTTTTCACTAATAAAGCGATTAATTCAAAATTTAAATGTATAGTAATACTAGTTTATAATAGCAAGACACTACTTAGTAGATTTTCTTTAACAGTAAGTAGAACACGTAAAAACACACATTTCTAAGCTACATCTAGATAATAGCTAGAAACGTTACAAAAATAATGTTATAGACCAAAAATGACGAAGCAAAAATTGTTACCCCTCATTATATACTACGTACAAACCGCACATATCCTAATTATGATGAATGTACAAAGTATTCGTAGCAAAATACGTTAATCTAACAAAAAAATATGAGATATCAGCAATGATTAGGGCAAAATCAACCCGCCAGTCCGTTATCCGACCCATTTATCATTGTCCTGCCACAATTAACAATTGAAATGTCTGAAAATGGAAGCTACCTCAGTGTTTTGAGGGTTTGTTTTATATAGTGTTGGTTTGTTTGTTTTGTATACTTCAGGAATAAATGGTTGTAAAATTCGTGATTATAATGTGTACTCTTATAATAATTATATTAATTAAAAGTAAAAATTGTCTGACGTCATACATTAATAGATCTTAATTTTAGGAATTTAGTTGTTTTTGCCAATTTTACGCATTTTTCTTACAGGCAGCAGGTTAGACAGAAATTTTCGTTTAAGCAGGTTTGATGGTTGTTGAGTAGCAGAATTCAATGCAACGTTTTGACGAAAGCTGAAAAATGAAATTAATTCAATCTCCCGAGTGGCCATCGAATATACAATCGTCTTGTTTATAATCAGACCCTATACCACTGACCGACGTATTTTTTTTTCAATTATTATAAACTAGTGGACGCGCGCAGCT
>FAPJ01006637.1:1714-14831 GCA_001485985.1 Heliconius ethilla aerotome | reverse complement strand
CAATCCTCTAATTATTCTAATTTATCATTATTTATTATATCTACTATCATGATTCTAACACATGCGTGGCGTTCTATGCACTTTTCACTGGAAAAATAAAAATATAAAATAAAATTAAATTTAAAGATATCAATTAATTCCTTAGTTGGCCTAGTTCTTATTGGCCTAGTCGTGGCGCAGGGCACAAGCGTATGACTGTAAACGCAACAGGTTGTGGGTTCGATACCCACTTCAGAAAATGACATATTTAATATTTTCATTAACTCGCTTCGGTAACGACGCAAAGCCTGAATTCCGCCACCGAATGCCTCCAGAATTCTGTAGAAAGTGGTGTAAGGATTTTTTTTAATGCAAAAAGAGGTGTCTTAACACTAGGTTCCCACCTTCCTTCTGCCTATTCTGCTCGATACAGGATACAGCGTGACGCTAACAGAAACCCAAATCTATTGATAATCTATAGACATAGAGCCTTGTAAATGTACCTTACTGGTTACGTACATACATAACACAAGCCGTGATCGATCTCTAATTGAGATAAGTAAACTATTAAGTGATTGCAATGCGAAGCGAGCCGTGTAACGACGACGTGCTTTAGTTATTCCCTTGCGTATATTTTGTAATAATTTAAAGTGTTCGTTCACTTTGGAGAAAAAAAAATACTGATCGAGTGAATTTTTAAATCTTGTAAAGTTATTATTATATTTGTTTTCATTTCTCGGCTCTGGCATACAACGCACAGTGTAGAGCTCCGCCTCTCAATACGATTTGAATCCAAAATTCGGCGGAAAATCAGGAATCGAACTATCTTTATGGGAACGGAGTGTTTTGTCACTAGGTTCACAAGTTCACTCTAAGTATTTTATTATATGCGGGATACACCGTGAAGCTACATCACAATTATAAAAAAAATACAGTCGAGTTGATAACCCTGTACTTACAGAAGTCGTTTAACAAGTACATTTCATTATCTTCTCATTCCTTTGGTCTGGTAAATTCAAACTGCTATATTTGCATGAAATTCCAAATATTATTATTTGTATATGTGCTGTTTACCGCTATACCACTTTATATATTTAAGTCGGCCGACTTATTATGATTATTTTTATGTAAAATATTATGTTTACGAGAAATTAATTAAATATGTATATTAATATAACCATTAGGTGTTTTCTAATAAATAGATTTGCATATTTTTAAAGACCGTCGTCGTCCGATCGTCGATGCATATTTGATTGCCACTAAAGGTAATATATAATGTATTAATATGCTGAAATAATTGTGTAAAGTAAACAGTAATAAGTTCTGTAAAGCAAACAGTAGTTGTAAAACGAGTGGAAAATGGAAGTCCTTTTTCTGTTAAATTTTCTTCATCTACCCCCAAAAGGAAGATGTATTCCCAAAGTATCAATAAGTCGATAAAAGTTTTGTAACTACAATAACAAATATTGGCAAAAACACTGCTGAAACAATAAATATCACGCAATCTGTGCCTCGCTCGTCACTAGCCGACTAGTGATGGGGCGATCGCGTTAAAAATAATCTCGATAAATCGAGTCAGAGATCAAAGCGTGAACAAATCGGGCGGGCGCGGTAGTGATGTACGAAATTTGTGCCACAGATATGGCAAAATATACTAAATACTACTTACATTTAAGGATTTCTAAAGTCACAGCTTTATTCATGCTACATTAAAATTAATTTAATCCTGTAGTTAATCCTGTATACTCATCATGGGAAAGCATTTGATTTTCCCGCATTTCTATTAAACCGAAAGGGGCAGTTTCAAAGAAATAGAATAAATATTCATCAGAAAAACGTCATCTGATAATAATTTAGCGTTTTATAATTAAAATATATTATGTTACTCACAGCGAACATATGTAAAAAACCATAAAAATTAATGGTACGCTTGTGAAATTAGTTAAAATTATGTCTCCATTCGAGTAACTTCGGATACGCATACTAAAATAAACATAATTTGAATAATTAAACAGAATGAATGCCCCTCTAAAGGTGTTCCATAAATAATTAAATAATCATAATGTGTAATAAATAAGAATTAATCTTCGCATAAACTATACTGACTTCCGGTCGTCATTTGAAATTTAACTAATTAATACATTAAGATAAACATATAATATTAATGTTGATTCTATTTTAATTAATTGTTTTTGTTTATGTTTTATCTGTACGGATCTTTTTCATCACGAATTAAAAAAATATTTTGTGATAAATCGCTCCTTTTTCTGTTTGTAAACTAGTTTTTGCCTACGGCTCGTGTGGTGTTAAAGTTTGAAATTTGAATTGTCACGTACGATGGATTACATCAAAACTTGCGTTGTCAGATTTGATTTCGGCGTAAAGAGGAATTTGTAAAAGTTTTAAGTAAAAAGAGGCATAAAAATATAAATAAGCAGTAGTTTTTATTACTTATCCATATCTTTGAGTTTTAAATAAAGTTTCCAATAGTAATAGATAGCATTTTTTACGGAAACACGTCACTATAATATAGTATAGTATAGTAATTAAATAAAATTTAAAATATCTGGTTTACCTCATATATCAGTTAAGTCTTCAGAGCGGTTAAATATTAAGCAGACTATTATACTTATACTTATTTCTATTTTTCTGAAATTAATTAACTAATTAAAAGATTGCACAATGCGTGAAATATATTATTAAAAAGTGACATTTGATTTTGGACTGAAAATCGAAATAATTAATCTAATTTGATATACTTTTCCTTAAAAAAATGTCTATCCAACAAAATTATAATTTTTTCAATACCTAAACATTGTTTTTTCAATTTCTTTAGCAATGTTAATATAGATGAAATAAAAAAGCGTGAAAGTGAAAAAAAAATAAATTACAAGCATTTTCCGTTATTATAACTCAACGGTGCCACAATAGTGTAAATTATATTCAATTTGTTTATATTTTAGGTAATTATTCTTACGACCGGATATCCTTAGTAATAAAACGTATAAAAATGAGTCGCCGACATGACGTTGATTGGTTTTACGACTTATTTTAAATATTAAATTGAAATAAATACTTTCAAATTGTAATATATGTTTACTATATTAATTTCCAGTTCATTAAAAAACATATTGACGGAAACATTAAAAGATTTATTCGTATTATTATTTTTTATTTCTACGTATTTTTGCATATTTCGATGCCTTTGTATTGGAAGACTTAGGTGTACGTTGTTTTCAGGCATTCGTTGTTGGCTGTGTAAGCAGGTGAATCCTAGTATGTATACTCTTATATAGTATATTTGATTCCCTACTTTCTGCTACTACGTTACTAGAGCGAAGAAATAAAAATAACTTTCGAAGCAAAGCGAAGAATTTCCCCCGAGCTTGCATTAAACCCATTATTAACATTGTACGACCTCAAGGTCGTCGTAGCGCTTGAGCGCCAAATGAACAACGCAATGAAGACTTAACACTAGATTCTTGCTGCCTATATTCCTATTTTTTTATACCAAAATTTAAAAAAATAATATTTCACATCCACATTTCACAATCAACGTTCCTCGTGATTTACTCTCTCGCGTTACAGAGGGGAGGGCGGGGAGAGAGAGAGCACTCGACTAATAAAAAACACCCCGACGCCCTCCTGACTGATGCGACAATTAATTTAATCCTATTTCTCTGCGTCTTACAAGCTGTCAGGGCTACCTATTTATTTCGAAAAATGCTAGGTTTTTTATTACGTATTTGAACTGGTGACCAACGTTGGCTTAGTAGTAATTTAAGTTAATATTGGATTAAAAGTAAAGATTACGAAGATTAGTGATTTTTCACTACGTTATCATTATTTGCCCCAAATGTTCAATGTTCCAACTTTTAAACCTATCGTCGCAATACAATTTTTCACTAATTAATATCGTGGTAATGCCACATGTCAGTCTTAATTACCATCCAATTAGTAATCACTATTAACGAGATTCAATTTCTATTAATAGAATGTGTATAAAAAATAATTAATTATTATCTTACACATCTTATTACAATTAATTAACAAATAATACCATAGTTGATCTGATACTGGTTAAACCATAAGATATATGATACCATAAGATATATACATACAAACTGAAAATATAATGTAAATTGTTTAACGAACTTGTAATAACTAAATTTAAAATACATATTTTACTATCACCATTATAGAAAATAAATGGTCAATTACAATAAGAATTTACCGATTTTAAAGTAAAATATGAATATTTTTCAAAGTGCCAGCCCTCGCACCGAGACGCAGACATCAACGCGGCAGGCAGCTATTAAACAAGACTAATTGAGCGATAAATTTCAGACGGGGGCGGCGTAAAAACGAGAAAAATCGTAGATGAAGGAATATTGAAAGCGGGCCGCGGGAATTGATTACTGTCAATTAGGACTACCACTCTACGTCCTGGCCAGATGGTTGCTAGGTTACCTTTGTGCTGTGACTTTACGTGTGTTTGTTTTATAGTTTTTGTCTATTAAACTATTTTAATTGCAGTTTTTTTTGGAAGAAACATGTATTTTCTGGTGTTGGTATCTTTTTCTAATGTTGTATGGCAGATATTTTAAATATAAATTCGGTTCATACTTAAATAATCAAGAGTTTAATCTTATCTAATGTGGCTAATTAATATTTGTCTCGTGGTGTCATTGTGTAATTATTTATTTTTATATACGTATTATTTTGATTGCTGTCATTATTTAATGTGGCATTTTCGACCTTCTTCCCCTTTCAGATACAAACGTTGAATTAGTGGGCATCATTTGAAAAGATTTATTTATATTTCTATTTGATGTATGTTCTTAAGCATCCGTATTTTATCTATCTTCATTTAAATTCCGCGTCATACAAAATAATATAGAGAAATCTTAATCATACGTTAATCCCTTCTATAGTATATTTATCCACATTTGGTGGCAGAATTCAACCACGCACGTTGTTTAAGACCGAGGAAAAACATTTCTTTCAGTGGAAATCGAACTCGCAACTATCGCGAGTATAGACTGATGTATTCCGAGTCCAACAACACCATTAAAACTATAGCGTCGCCTAATTATATTTACACAAACTATTAACTCATTTTACATTGCGTGACTAATGTTCCAAACTAAAATATATTAATTTATATAAGTGTGATTTATTGCTTAACACATCAAAGTGTACGCGACGCACCACTTTATTTATATTATATGGAACTCGTAAATAATACTAAAATTAGATTCAAGTATCTACTATCTAATGGAGAACTTGGGGAATAATTTTTATATGTTTTTCTTTAAGTGATCGTTGTGAATCAAATTTGTGGCCCATCTTGGGAATATTTCGTCTTTCTTGTTGTTTTTATTCTTAGTCTTTTGATAGCGGAAAGTAGAGAGCGTGGTGTCTGAATATTTGGATCTGTTTCCAGCTCATTTTACATAGAAGAGGCTACGTTCAGCGGGACTATAAATGTAACGGTTGTGGGATTAATTCTGAGTCAATCAGTTCTGAACAAAGGGTGGAGGTGAGTTCCACCACTCAGCTGAAACCCACAACACTCCGTTCTCTACGTTCATGCATGTCACTTGATCATTCATAATTAGAATATCTTAGGTTTCGCGATCTTTTGCAAAAAAGTTATAGTTCTATCAAAAATACTTTTGTAGTCTTTATTTTAAATGTAAAAACATAACACAGCTTCTTGTTTATAAAATGATAGAATATCTACATTGGTTTTAAGTTATAAATCTTAAGATTGAGTAAGAAAATGGGACACTTCAGTCCAAAAACAGTGAAATGGAGACTCTAGTTAGGTTAAAAGCATGGATTCCTCCAACTCTCCCGCTCTACCTACATATATTTCTTTACATTTTGCACATTTCTTTACGTTCTCCTAGTTCTCTAGACGTATAAAATCTTTTACAAGCTCAAAAACAAATAATAATAAAAATAAAAAAATATATAAAACAGCAATGTATAGTAGACACAGTGTAATTTTCATTGTATAACAAATACTTTGGCTATCAGCGCGTCCGGGAGTCGTGTCGATTAATAGCGTTTACAAGATGAAAGTCGTTGAGATGTTAGTCGCTATGTGTTCTAGAAATAAAAAGCAACTTTATTCCACAACTCTGCTGGGGAACCTGGGGTGACGTTGATATAGTTCTTAAATAGGATAATTATGAAGTCCGTAAAATCGGGGCCGTCGTAACACAGGAGCATTCTCAGTTGGGAGAGTCTAATATTGAAAATTTTAATTTCCTCGCTCTAGTATAGAGGCAAAGTGCGGCGTTGAATTTTGTAACTCAACACTGTGCCTCATGGATAAACGGAAGTGTGTTAATGGGGACGTAGTATATTAGAACTGGGTGCCCAGGATCCCTTTGAACACCCTGCTGTATGTGGGATGTAAATAGTATTATTAAACTATGACTAATCCTCCAAAAGCCAACAAGCGTGGTTACATTATCAACCACATGATATATACAACGCAGCTAATAGGTGGGACGGCGTTAAGGAGCGCATAAATTAGTGATGTTGTGACGCCGGTGCCGACCATCTGTTTGACGATATGTCACGTCACTACGCTGTGTAGTGTTGTTGTAATTGTATAGAGATGTTTTTTTAGTTTTTCTTTTGTTTTCTAGGCTTTTGTTTTTTTTAATTGGAACTTGTAGTTGGTGGTTCAAGCCCCGTTTGAAGAGATATTTAAATTTATAATATGTGTTTGATATTCCTTGAAATAAACAAGAAATGTCATGACAATTGGTGGCAAGTAGAAAACGGAGGCATGTGTCATAAGATGACTTAACACGCAGTGCCGAGAACGAAATGGAGTGCCTTAATACTAGGTTCTCCCTGCCTACTCTGCTATAGATATAAAAAATCTTTTAAAAATATAGCGTGATGCTAAAAAAGTCGTAAAATCATATTTTCGATGAAATAACCAAAAATTTACCTACCTAAATTTACCAAAAATTTTACCTACATCGTTTTTTCCTTTATTCGATGGACAAAAAAAGACTAGAAAAATATAATTTAGAAAAATAAAGACAGATGTGCAATCAAATCAACATAAAATTTAATACAAAAATGAAACATGAATGAAACTAGCTGATTCTACGAAATAATTTAAATAAAATTGCTATAACAATAAATAGTAATTAAACTTTCAAATTTTAGCTCTTTTACTATTTATGAGATTTCTTATCATTTGTAATTTGATGCTTTATATATGATAAATATGCTAATACTGCTAAATCTTATAATAACACAATTTATTATTATTAGCGTGGAATATTTAAAGCCACTGCGACTCTAAACGCGATGGTTGTGGCTTCGACTCCTACTCAAAGGAATGAATCGGACGGGTTGAGATTAGCTACTCAATATCTCGAACGATTTCTACTCAGATCCTTTGTGGTAGGCAATGGGGAACGCAGTCTTTCATATTATATTTATTAGCTTGCATATACGCTAATGTGGGTATCACGCAGCGTGAAGCTATTATGTTTTAGCTTTACCCGTTTTTGCACTCGCGGCAATATTTGTTTATGTAATTATTCAAATTTATCTACTTCGAGGAATTGAAGATGATTTTATAAAAACATGTCCGGAAATGCCTTAGTGATAGATATTCTGTTTTAGGTTAATATGTAAATAAAATATTGTATGTTGTATTCATAAACCAAGTTATAAACGTACATTTATACAATAAACCATTAACATACGCTACTAGTTTTGATATATCAGTGTAATATCTCTTTTGTTGCTCCCCGCTGTATCCTACACTTAGCATGTAGCTATCAGAAGGAACCTAGTGTAATACACTCTGTTCTCCACTTTACTTCTTCACTCCACAGGTTTCATTTTCGAGACATTGAGTGTTGGGAACTCTACGCTGTGCTTTGTCTTGTACCAGAGCGAGGAAATGAATATAATCCATTCCCCTTGTGAGGGTCGTGCTTACAATCTGACGCTACCTCACCATGTCACGATAGTTCCAATATATCATCGTAATTTTAATGTTAAACAATTTAAAACTAACAAATTAACAACTCAGTCTAAATACATTTCGAAGATATTAAAAATAATGTTATTTTTGATCTCGAGCCCTCATACGTTGATAGTTCGCGACATTTGTACGGTTGTCGTTAGTTTTTTTCAGTCGCTTAATTGCCTCTCATATATCTTAATTTTAGCGGTTTAGACGGTTATGTTGGGAAGAATTGTATGAAAAACTTTTGAAATGTTTTAGTAATAGGCATTTTTGAGCTTGAAATATTTGTGACAGCTATAAAAATATATATAGTAGGTAATAATAAAATTGCCTATAGCAAGATAGGATGGTACCAAGTATTAAAGATACTGCGTTTCTAAAACATCGCCGAATTTTCGAAGCATTGTGTTTTGAGCGTGGCGGAACTTAACGCCGCGTTTTGCCTCATTAGCAGAGCGAGCGTATTGCCCACAACCTGTCGCTTTCACAGTCCCACATATGTGCTCTTGTGCCACAACTCTCAAATCAGTTTCAAACAACCCTATTATACTGAATATACAATTGAAAAGTTAGAATATAGAATGGATTTCGTTGGTTCGTCTAATAGTCGTAAATAAAGATTCCTCTGCTAGGTTAATCGCGTTTAAATTCGTATAGACAATACGTTATTGTCACATAATTTAAGAAATGCGGGATTAATTTGACTTAGCACTTTGTATCCCGCGACAGTTTATTTTTGAGAAGTATTCTCGTTTATTATATGCCTGGCAGCATTTTTCATGTCTTTCACGACCTTCGTGTGTTCTGTCATGGTTTATTATTATACTTTTTTTTTGTTTTATTTCTACTTGTTATGTGTTACATGTGTAAAGTGGAGAATTTTAAGTGACAGATTTCTCCGCTGCACGAGCAATTGTTGGGGATTCGATCCTCACTCGAGGGAATTATTTTTTTTGCTTTCTCTTGTTCTGGTGGTTAACGCGCGGCGGCGAGTTCCGTCATTTAATACTACGACTACTTGTTGTTTGGACAGGAAGCAGATAGTTTTAATACTTCGTTTTCTCTACAATATGCGAGATATCGTAAAACCAAACAAAAACATAATTTTTCACGTTGGTCGTAAAGTAGTAATTTTTTTTTACGTAGTAATCGAACTGACAACCATCGCGTACGATTATAAGAGATTATACAATTACGTCAAACGTAATCCAAACGTAGATTATATCAATTTATAAACATGATTCATTTGCATGAATCTTTTACGAGAGACATCACTTCATAAAATTATATTATTACAGAGCCGAAATGCTCCTCGCTTTCAATTTGTGTCGTTAATATAACTCCGTTTGATCTTAGCGTGTGCCATAAATTTTTATAATTTATGTTAATAATATAAATTATATATATTTTTAAAAGTTACTTTATTTTTTTAAATATATTAATATAAAATATTAAATGTGTCAACGTTTTAGGGTTCCGTTTCCGTTTCCTCAAAAATAAAAACGGAATACACTGTATTCGTCTGTCTGTCTGTCAAGACCTTAAGAATGTGTGGAGGTATTTAAGTAAATTAACATATCTACAAGCTCTTGGAGTTCAAAGACAAATTCTAAGTCAAGGCGATCAACACATACAAGCTTTAATGTCTCTTATTTGACTTTTATGTATAATTTCCATTAAGGAAATTATCTAAAAAAATGGTAATTTATAGGTAGAAAAATATTACAAACTTTTATTTTAGCTTATTTTATAGAAAATTATTACATATTCTTCATTTATAAGTTATTCTTCCCGTGGACCTAAAATTATGTAATTGGTACGGAACCCTTGACTTAGACTTGCACAACATTTTTTATAATGTCAAAACTTTGTAGAAATAGTAAATTAAATAAACTTTGCTTAGGATTAGTCATAGTTTATTACTTTTCGTATTAATATTTTAGATTAATTGAGGCCTTTTTAGTTTTTAAAAAGTTTTAAGACGTATAATGAAAAATCCCGGGTTGTCCCGGGATTTGTAGGAATTTTGAGATATCTTCTCTTAATGCTTGCCTGCACTCCTTAACTTTACTTACTGAATTTAGAAGTTGAAATGTGGCATACAAATAGCCAAATTTCAACTTCTAAATTCAGTAGGTACGTCTATGTGTTGTATGTCAGTCATTTAGTCAAGAAAGAGTTTCGTCACTCAACACGCAATGTCTCTAAAAAGGAGTGTCTTAACACTGTGTACCCTCTGCCTATCCAACAGCTCAAACTAACCAAAGCCACTCGAGCGTCAAATGCATTAATCTAGCGCAGTTTAAAACACAACACTTTTATAATTAGAATCTTAACAAATCACCGCTCCATTAGCGATGTACTGACAAGATTAACGACTTTCGGGATTCGGGATTCACGGGATTCAGTCTCGTGGGACGATAGACTGATGGTCTAACGATGAATAGTAGTGGATAGAAATGGAAAATGTATTTGTATTTTTTTTGCGCGCGTTTTAAAAATTGTATTTATTATTATATATTGGTGATAATGTGATTCGAACCCACAACTATTGCATACTTTAAATAACATTTTACTTCGCCACCACTTTCTTATCAGCAATCGCTTCAAGATCGTAAAACTTTAATGTATATTACTCAGAATAATTAAGTAATATAATTGCAAAATAACGATGTCCGCGTCCAACAGTTCGTGATTGAGTCGATTAATAAAACAATTTGTGTTAATAACTTTATTTCTGCGAGTTTCAATGTTTCCTGTCGCTGCTTGGAACACGAAAATATGTCAAGCGGCGTGCGTTATATACTATACGTTGGTGTGGCGCTTACCTCGCATACGACGGTTTTTAGGAACATTTTTATGGCAGAAGTGGCAGGGAAATGCTGCTCAGTTTTAAATATTATTGGGTACAGTCAATACTTTTCTTTTAGCTTCATGTTGTTTCTTACATAAAGTAGCATAGATAGAGGGTATAATGTGTTGAGCTGGAAATACTTCGAAAAGCGCGTCTATCTCCACTTTAAAGGCCGGCAACACACCTGTAGCTCCTCTGGTGTTACACGGGGTCGTGGGAGGCGGTGATCACTTACTATCAGGCGTACTCTCCTTTGTCTTGTCTTTTTCCATAAAAAAAACACAGCGGTCCCTATTAACTGCTCAATTTTTGAAACATTTCGTTTTGAATCGCGGAACTTAATGCCGTGCTTTATCTCATTACCACATCGTGGAAATGAAAATAAATCGTTCTTTCAAATGGGAATCGAATTACCAACCGTCGCGTTTACACTCAGATGGTGTGCCGTTTCGCCACAAAAACCTTATATATAATATATATTTTTTTATATAATTTTATTAGGAAAAACAACATCCACAGGTAAAGGTACAGGCACCTGCCTGTGCCTTTTTTACGTTTTACTTGCCTACTAATAAATAAATAATATTTATACGTCATAATTAGTATTATGTATTTATTCTTTTGAGTCCAAAGCTACTATTGAACATTAATTAATACAATTCATTAGGCTTATTAAGAATATATTACTTCTTTAAATGTATTTTTTTAATTCCACTCGCATTGTCTCGAAAAATATATGGTGCGTGGGGACTCGGAGTGACTTAACACTAAGTCCTAAGTCTAACCCTCTGCCTACTCTGTGAAATGTGGAATATAGCGTAAAGCTTTTTTTATTTTGATTTACGCACGAACTTTCCGAAAAGTCAACAGTGTGCGATGATTTGAATTCACTCATTAGTAACGTCAAAACTGTAATGGCTTTACGACATATTCAGTAGTTATTTGAATAAATTACACATTTTTATATTTTTCATAAAAATGTGAACATGTAAAAAATTTAAGCGAAGCAATTGAATATGTTGTTTTAGTATGCCGTTAATGTATAAATGCCTTGCTTTTTAAATTTCCTGGCAATTTACGAAAAAAATGTCGTCACGCGCAACTTTGTTGACTTTAAGACACAAAATCAAAATATAATTTTCCCCATTACAGAAGGAATATTGATAATTTTTCTCTTAATACTCCCTTTTAACAGGGGAGAAATAAAATATAAATTACCAGGTTGATATTTGTCTTCATTTACTTTAATGTTGGTAGTTTCTTAGATTTTAATTACTTCACTTTATTTTAAATTTAATTTTTAATTGTTACTAGAGTGGAGAAATAACAATAATTCATCCCTCAAGTGGTAATTTTATTCACCACTATCGCGTTTAATCTTTACTTTTCGTTTATCTTTACGTTTCACATTTAATCTTTACACACATTAAACATTTGTTATTAATGTTTCGAAATTATTTCGTAAAAGAAAAGCGTAGTGACTTAATACTAGATACTCTGGATAGCCTCGTGGGAGATCTGTAAAGCAAAAAACACCTTAAAATACTTATAATATTTCTAAATAAACTAAAAATAACTAAATAAAAAATACAAATATACTACATTCATCACTATAATAGTGATCGTGACATAGCTGACATGTAAGGGCCCGTGGGGGTGTCATGACGTAACAGATAACGCGGTGGCGAACGGCACGTCGTTTGGGAATTAACAAAAAATAATTAATTGCCCAACTAATGAATACGCCGACTTTACAGAGCTCCGTGGTATTGTAGCGTTAGCAAAAAAAGTTTGGTTTTGTTTTTTTTTTAGCTTCAGGCTATATCTTGCTATAGCACGTAAGCGGAAGGAATTCAGTCTTAAGACATTCCGTTCTTCACACACTACCCTACAGAAAATTCTAGATTTCTAATAATGCTCTTTTTGCTATATTTTGAAGGAATTTTATTATTTATTTGTGAATTTATAACGATTATATTTTTCTCTCACTTTTAAATTTAGTTTAGTCCAGATCAGTATTTTTAATATAAAATTTTGTGGCGTATTGTTTAGCACATAAATAAATATTAGGAAGAGAAGATATAGAATACGACTTTAATCTAAATAATCTGATTCTGGTCCAATTCAACCCCCAGAAGACGCAAGTTTGCCTGCAAACCACCATGAGAACACCATATATCGTGTCACCAATTCTCGGGAAGACTCCTCTTACAGCCGCGCCCAGTATTGGCATATTGGGCCTTAGCGTTTCGAGTGACTGCCAGTAT
>FAPJ01006634.1:0-12719 GCA_001485985.1 Heliconius ethilla aerotome | reverse complement strand
TTTTATATATATATAGATAATGAATTTTAAAAGGTTACTTACCTTGCAAAACATACTTACATACTGTAGCTGGAACTAGTATGGTACCGCCAATCTATTGACTTTATTTATTTTAATAGTTAAAAATCATTTTGTGCTTCATTTTTTCCATGAAGTAAGTATTATTTTAGTGTATTGGTGTAAGTTTATTTAATTTCTATTTCTTAAAGTTAAATTTCTATTTCTTAAAGTTGGGTGTGCTGTGTGTGGTGTTATATAAAACTTTTTTATTATACCCTTAATATATATATATATTTTATATTAAGACCTCTATATCAATCAATTAGAACCCTATAAAGAAAATAAAAAAGATCATCTCCCAGAATCCCCAAAAAGTCAAATTTAAATTAGTTAACATGAATCTATGCTAAAATTCTAACAAACCTGTATTAGAGTATATGTAGTTAATTAACTGTTTAGTTACAACAGTAGCAAAAGAAAAAAAACTATGGCATATTAAAACTAAATTCTCAATGGTATGAATAGAATAGAGGTTTAGATAGAGGTGTGCCAGTCGATGATATAAAGCAACTGTAGTGACCTCACCATCCATCAACATCGTGAAAGCAACTTAGTTTGATGGACAGCTCCGGCACCAAGTGTCAGTGCATTGTGGACTAATATAAATATATATTTAACGATCGCTATTTAATATTAAATCGAAATAACTAAGTAATACTAAGTCAGGTTGTTTGCTTGCCGTGTATGTTTGTGTGTAGAAAAATGCGAAATGATTAATTTATAGCGTTTATTAAACAGTTTTCACATAAAGGTAACATACAAAAGAATTTCTTTTTTCATAAATATATTATTAAATATGGATAGGTAGGCACTAAAATATTAAGTGATAATATACTGTCACGCCTAATAACTTATTACAATTAGGTGAAACATACAACACAATTTAATTTTAACAATATCGTGCACTTAAATCAAACTAAGTTAAAGATCACTGTAACGTTAAACTAATAAAAAATCTCATTCAATTCGGATTTGTACTTGCAGAAAACATTAATTAGGTCACCAACATCGGCAGTGTTTTGTCAAAACATAGAAACTGGCAAGGCAAGTAGTGCGTGCGAACTTAGAGGAGTGCTCGACGCCACAGGCGCGATCGGCGTTAATCTAATATGTTTCTTTGTAAATATAGTTGACAGCGGAATAGAATTGACTAGCAACGATTTAACGATTGTTGTCTGACTGACAAGCGTCGCGTTCTCGAGAACGAACCGCGCCCGGGGCCCAGGGCCCGTAGCACATACCGCGCGGGCCCCCTCGCGGCGAATACCCATGGGACGTGACACTGACAAATTAGTCGTAGCTGTTAGATGACATTAGATGACGGCAATCACATCGCAGCCTGCGTGCGTGTTAAAGACGGTGCGGGTCCTAATTGCGAAATTGAAACTGAACAGTACAAACAATGATACATGCTTGAGGAGAAAGCTGAAGCTAGGACTTGATTGCAAATTGCTCACTTAATAAATTTAAGATGTTAGGGTAAGAGATTTTTATATGACAAATTCGATGGCCATACGATTTCAATCAAGTCCCACTTTCATTTACATCTTGTTACATTTATTTGTTTATCCTAAATGATGATGTACTTGATGGTGTAGATTGAGATCATTACATGAATTTTAGATCGGATCTCATTAAAACACAGAAAGCATTAATTAAATTTCAATTTTTAAGGTTAATAAGGCCAAATAAATAGGAAAAACTTAGCGCAGGCTTACATTACGAGAGAGTATTGGGTGAAAAATACATTTGACGGTACGCCAAAAGACGCGTCTAGTGTATCACGTAATGTGTTCTACTTTACAAAAGATAATCGATAAACAAGTACATTTAGTAAACATCGTAGCGGTGAAGCAAAACAAAACAGCCGTAGAATAGTTCGTGTGTCGTGTTAATCACATGTTACGTGTGTCCACCTCCTCTACCTCTCTGTAAAGAGGCCCCTCGCTCGACGCTGACAGCTCCTGGTGCGGTCGGCTCGGCTGAATAGGACTATTTACACAAAAAGCTTTTATGTACAGCAATGTTAGATGCAGTATCGCGCAAAGTATACTACCAAGTTATGTTTACAATTGAACTGATCTGAACCACTAGCGAGTGCTGTTATTGAATATCGCTCGAGACAGTGTGGTTCTCTGCGGTGACGGTATCATGAATGGACATTGTGAGAAGCTAGGTGCTCATATCAGTCTATGCGTCATATTGCCACGACTTGAGATCGCGCGAGGTCTAGGAAGCGGGCGGGTACGTTACTGCGGGAACCGCTACGATTGTGTGATGCCGTATTATGTTCGCTTTTATTCGCTTGTCAACTGAGTTAAGTAGTAGTTTTCACCCGATCTCATTGAGGTATAGAGATGAAACAAAGAAACACTACATTAATGGATTAAAGTGCGCGACGCGAGCTCGCTGCCTGTATCTATGTCTTACTTTTGACGACTAGTTTTGCCGAGGTCTCGACTTGGCCGGCGGCGGTGGTGGCGCGGCAGGTAAAAGTACCAGTGTCCTCTTCATAAGTGTTACCAATCAGCAGCACTGCGTTGTTGCCCTCGTGAATCATCTAAAAATATTTATTAATGTTTAATATCAAGTTCTATAAGTCTCCATAAATGCACTTGTATAATTAATTACCATTGCGATTTTTTAAGATAGAATTTTTTTGTAGTTTGTATGAAATGGCTTTAAGAAATTTATATTATAAAACTAGCGGCCCCCCTGCGGCTTCGCCCGCGTGAACTACATGATTATTCATTTAATAAACAGAATTGACTGATAGTCAAATGTGTCATGATGTCAAGAATAATTAAATTTACTCGTTCAGCAACAGCCTTAAATGATAAATTATTGTTTCGGGTAATTGAATATTATAAAAATATTCAATCAAATGGAATCAAATAATCCTATATCGAAATCGAATCCAAAGTAATTAATCGAATAAATGAATCTAAAATATTTAATTGAGAATCTTCTTGTTTTGAAAGTCGGTTAAAAATACAGATTTATCACAAACAAATATAGACTTATTATAAGTATAAGTATTTTAGATATGGATTCTTGTAGGTAAACTCATGGCTTGAGTTCATTCAAATGCCGATAACTTTTTTAAAATGAACCGATTTTGATGAAACAAGATTTTACAACTTTTTTTACAATTTTAGATGTTAAGCTGGGTTAAAACAAAGAAATTAGTGAAAGTTTTACGTAAATCGATTCAGTACTTGTAGAGATTAGCGTGACCATACATACAGACAGACAAACAAGAAATAAAAAAAATATTTTTCCACTTAAAAAGAATAATAGAAAGCAAAAATATTTTTATCCATTTTAGTCAAAAATACTAATTGTACAGACAATATATTTTTATTGTTTTATTATATATAGAGAATAAGAAAAGATTAAATGCTTACTTGAAAATCAGGAGTCTCTGGTATAAGTGCTCCTTCTCTGAGCCATTGAATCGTAGGCTTAACTTTGCTTGTTATTTGAGTCTTAAATTGCGCAGGCTGACCTTCATATACAACGATGTCACGCAGCGGTGTCAAGTTTGGCAAATTATCAGCCTGGTCAGGTTGCGTTACTTTGAGCTTCGCAGCCACAGCCACTCGTCCGGCTGAGTTATAAGCGATACACTTATAGTCGCCTTCATCTTCAGGGAAAGCTTCAGATATACGTAGATTATAGTCATCTGCAGTTCTAGACATTTGGAAGTACTTAGACGGCTTAATCAGTTTTTCTCCCTTATACCATTGCACTGTAGGTAATGGCTTACCAACGATCTTGCAACTGAATTCAATAGCCTGGCCCTCAGCTACTACCTTGTCCTTCAAAGGTTCAATAATTTCTGGCGGAGAGTTAGCAGCCTTAGTTTGAGGCTTTGGTTTATCTTTAGTAACAGGAGCGTTAACAATACATTCAGCATCGCAACGTGCTTCACCAGCAACGTTGATTGCAACGCATTCGTATTTACCAGAATCTTGGGTAAAGGCTTCTAAAATGAGGAGAGTGTATGTACCATCTTCTTCCAGAATCTTGTTTCGAATATCTGGTTGAACTTTCTTTCCATTCTTTAGCCAATAGACGTCAATAGCCTTAGTTCCAGTAACTTTGGTGTCAAATCTTACCAGCTGTCCAGCAGTAACGTTAACGTTTTGGGCTGTTAACGTAAAGCTAGGTGGAATAACGCCACCTCTACCTTGTCGTCTCCGTTCTTCTACGACTAAGTTAGCGCTACATTTAGCAGTTCCTCCTCTGTTTTCAGCTACAGCAGCAAAGACAGCAGAATCTTCAATAAAGACTTGTCTAATAATTAATATAGACTTGGTACTGAACGTGTGAATTTGGAAATCAGGTGAGTTTTTAATTGGGAAATTCTCACGATACCATTTTATTGTCGGTAATGGATCTCCGTCAAATTCAACTTCAAATCTTGCTTGTTCATGTTCAAAAGCGCGGCAGGGTTGCATTTTTTTGGTAAACACAGGTGGTATACTAGGCTTAACCGGACCTTCGACCACCCTTTCTTGTGTTTGTGCCTTATGTTCTACTTCAGTTGTTTCTGTAGATGTTATTTTGCGGGTTATTTCAGTGTCCCCAACTACTTCTTTTTGAATTTGTTTCTGTTTTGCTACATGCACTTCTTTGCCATGAACAGTTGATTCTGATGGTCCAGGAATTCTAGGCTTTTGTACTTTACTTTGGATTTGCTTTTCAACGACCTCTTCTGTTTCTCTAAAAAAGTATTAATTAATTAAATTTTATCAAATATATTAAATATTTTATTTTATGGTAATAAAGACGTAAAATGAAAAATGTTAAAGTTACTTACAAATTATTTTCATATTTCTGTGCCATACTTCTGGCCACTGAAGAGGTAGTTACTTTCTCTCCAGGGATGGCATATTGATGTGATGATTCTCTTAATCTACTTTCTTTAACAATTTGTTCATTCTCTAGCTCCTGGAGCTTGTTGTAGTATTCTTCACTCTTCTTCTTCTTTACTGTCTGTTGCCATTCAGTTTCAGAATCTTTAATGACCTTTGATTTTAATTCAGGTCTATGATCAATGACTCCCTGCCGTTGCATAGTTTGTCTTTCTTCGAATGTTTTCTCTAATTCGGTTTCATTGCGTTGATATTGGGTTGTTTCATCATACCAAGCTGTATAACGATTTATTTTATTAGATAATATTAAATTTAATATAATTCTCAGTAAAATTTAAAAACATACCTTTTTGAAATTCCGATGCTAAGGCAGTAGAAGCAGGTGAATAGCAGCAGATCTTCGCATAGGTGAATTGAAGGGAAGGACTTAAGGAAGCAAAGGATTTCTGTGCGAAAGCGAATGTGGAGTGTGCGTGATTTGTGGACTTGTGTTAGTGCAGCAGAATCACAAAGCCTTGTTTTTTTCTCCCAGACAGATTTGGTAAATTACAAGCATAGATAACATCTTTTTAAGCTTTGAAAACGTCATCTACGTGTATCATGTAAAAGTGTAAATACTTACGTCTTGGTGCATTTTTCAAAACACCTCTATAATCGTCGTGTCTCGGGATAACTTTGAGTTCGGTCGTTGCTAATGCCTCTCCTACTGAGCTTCGTGCAATTACTTCAATTTTACCAGTGTCATATTGTCTAGTCTTTGGTATATCAAGATGATACATTCCATCATACGTTAGCTTATATCTAGAACCCTGGAATCATAAGAAATAAACGAGTAACGAATTAAATAAATGAAACAATGAAAGGGATTTAATTTATATTAGTCAGGACTTACGTTAACAATTGTATTTTCATTAATAAGCCACATTACACGGGGCTTTGGATGACCTGTAACACGACAACAAAATCTTGCCCATTCTCCTTCTTCTACGGTTACTGGTTCGGGGCGGCTAACAAATACAGGTGCTGCTCGTGGTTTAGCCTCTTCAATAGCTTGTTCAGGTGCTCTATGTTATTAAAAAAACGTATAATACAAATAACTTATAAACCATATAAATACATATTATTTACATAATTTTTAAAATGTAAATAAGGTAAATATAATGTAAGTGTTTGTAAGGTAATGTATAGTAAATATAAATTTACTTACACTTGCCAAGAAGCTTCCATTTCTCTTATTTTCTCTATACTCTTCATATGTTTAGGTAGCTGAGAATCATAAACGATGCCTGGCTTACCAGCTGTCTTAATTACAGCCTTTGTCTCATCCATACCGTAAAGATTTGTAGCGCGGCATAAATATTCACCGCTGTCTTCAGGATATACCCAGCCAAAGTTCATTGCAACGTATCCAAAGTCGTAAATTGGAGTGAAACGATTTTCTGGAAATAAGGATTGCATCTTTTAAAAACATGATGGGAAGACATAGTACAGATAGTTATGAAATATTAAACTATAGCTATATATTATTATTATTTAAGTTTAACGCTTTATATATAACACTGATACTTACTGTGTAATAAAGGTTTGCCGTTGAAAAACCATTCAACTTTCATATTAGGATCACCAACTGGTGCTAATTGACACTCAAATTTTGTTGATTCCATTTCGACAAGTGTTGTTTGGCTTTGTATTTGTGTTACGAATCTTGGTGGTTGCTTTTTATCAACGTCATAGAGGTCGTCCTCAGTAAGAAATACTTCAGAGGTGTATTTTTTAATTGTAGCTTCCATTTGCGTCAATGCTTCGGATTTCTTCATGCCTTTCGGTACTTGATTTTGTAATATGATGTCTGGAAGTTCTATAGTAAAAGTAGTAAAAGTTAGTAAAAAGGATAACATTATGAACGTGAATAACAAACATATTATACCAGATAGAATAATGAAAATAAACTTACGTTTACATGACACAGTAGCTTTTGTAAAATCTTCTCCAAAGTCATTTACAGCTCGGCAAACGTATTCACCAGAATCTTCCGCATAAACATATAATATATCAAGAGACACAAAACCCATGTCATATACTGTGCGGAATCTGTGGCCAGAGGGTAGTAATTTACCATTCCTATACCACTCAATACGAAGCTTAGGATCTTCTTTTGGTTCTACGCGACATTCAAAGCGAATGGATTCAGATTCCTCAATAGTGTGCGACTGAATTTGTGTAATAAATTTAGGAGGACTGCTTACAATAGGTTCTTCCTTAGGAACATCGCTCACACGTCCCTTTTCTAGTTCTTTAATTTTTTCGCCACTCATTCCTTGTGGTAATTGGGACTCTAAAATAATATCACGTTTCGTGCTGCATGTAACTTTAGCTGTTGTTGTGGCTGAACCCCACTTGTTAGTTGCTCGGCAGGTATATTCTCCTGAATCTCTTGCATAAATATAGTCTATATCCAAGGCAATAAAGCCGAAATCGTTAAGCATGTGTACTCTAGAACCTGTTGCAAAAGGTTTGCCATTGTGGAACCAATCTATTCTCATCGTGGGATCTCCCACAGGTTCAACACGACAATCAAAATGAATCGGACCACCTTCATTTATATCTAGGTTATCCTTAATTTCTACAGTAAATCTTGGAGGATTTGGTTTTTCATCTTCGATAGCTATTTCTTCACGCTTATGTAGAGTCTCTTCTAATTTCTGGATACTCTCAGTTCCAGATTTAAATTGCGATGGCAATTGAGGTTCAAGTATAATACCTTGTCTACCTTTGACTTGAAGCTTACATGATACTGTCGCTTCTCCATGGCGGTTTGTGGCTTTGCAAGTATATAGACCTGCATCACGTTGGTAAACGCCACCAATTTCTAATATTACAAATCCAAAATCATTAATAGTCTTTACTCTTGAACCTGTTAAGAGTGCTTTGCCATTATGGAACCATTCAACTGTCATACTAGAATCGTTAACAGGGATTAACCGACATTCAAAATGAGCTGAAGAATTTTCAGTTAAAATAAGATCAGACGGCGTTGTTACAAATTCAGGTGGACTTCCACTTTCAGCTTCTGGAGTGAGATTGTCAACAGTACCAGTATAACCTTCTAAAGCAGCAATTTTGTCTATAGTACCTTCCATTCCTTTAGGTAACTGAGATTCCAGAATTATATTTCTTTTACCTTGAACTTTCATTGAAGCAGTTGTAACAGCTTCGCCATAGTTATTATATGCTCTACAAGAATATTCACCGGAGTCCTCTGGATAAGTTGGAGAGATTTCTAGAATAACAAATCCAAAATCGCAGAAAGTTCTGAATCTCGAACCAGCCTTTAATGACTTTCCATTCCAATACCACTCAACCTAAAAATGATATTTTTTATTACTTTTGTGCATTTATTAATATACATTTTTTTTTTTTTTTTTCATACTATGTTATTTTTACTTTTGAAATATTTTACCTTAAGGTTAGGATCATCTGTGGGCGTTAAACGGGCTTCAAAGTGAGCGTTTTCACCTTCTCTTAAGTTTTCAATATTGGATAAGGGTACAGTAAAGACAGGGGCTTTTCCACGTTTTTCTTCTACTTCAGTTTCCTTTCTCCGGATCATGGAATCCTCCAATGTTTGTAACTTTTCCAGCCCACCTTCCATGCCCTGAAATATATTAAATTATGTTATGAATGAAAATTTAAGAATCATTATGCGAAAAACTACATATATTGTCCTGTATATTTGTTGAAGATTGTTCGGTACATAAAATTAAATATTTTAATTTGTATAATAAATAATTGTATAATACAAACCCGCGGTAGTTGCGAGTCCAGAATTAAGTTCTCCTTCGATGTGCATTTTAGGATTGCCTTCGTAGAATCACGACCCAATTTATTTGTAGCCACACATTCGTATTCTCCTGAATTTTCTTCGTAACAGTATAAAATATCCAATATGACTATTCCAAAATCATGGAAAGTTCTATATCTATGACCATGTGGTAATTTTTTACCATTATAGAACCATTCGACTTTTAGATCAGGATCATCAACTGGTACTAATCTTGCTTCAAAATGAGCACTTTGGCCTTCAATTAATTTTGTTACATCTTGTATCTGGGTGATGAATTTCGGAGGTTCAGCAGAGGCTGGTGCAGGAGCTTGTTGCTGTAATCCTTGTAAGCTTTCTAGCTCCCTAATTTTTGCTAGAGACTCGGGTTGTAAAGTATCTGAATAAACTCCACCTCTACCATAGCAAGATATGGTAGCTTTAGTAAAGTCTTCGCCATATTTATTGTAAGCACGGCATACATATTCACCTGTATCGTGATTTTGAGTGTAAGCTATATCGAGAACTACAAAGCCAAAATCAGATATAGTTTTTATTCTTGTTGAATGACGTAATGGTTGACCGTTATGGTACCATTCGATCTTCATATCAGGGTCATCTACAGGTACAACAGTACACTCAAAATGTGCTGATTGACCATCTTTGAGACCTTCGATGTTTTGTATATGAGTAGTAAATTTAGGTTTTTGACCCTTGCTTTTATCAACACATTCCAATTTCACGCTTATTTCTGCTTGTCCCCATTTATTAGTGGCTCGGCACGAATATACACCAGAATCAGATGTTTTTGTTCCGAGAATTTCAAGAACAACCATTCCAAATGCGTATACTGTACGTATTCTATGACTGGCTTCGATAGTTTTTCCATTATAGAACCATTCTATTACCATACTTTGGTCACCAGTAGGTATCAAGGAAGCTTCATAGTGTGCAATTTGTCCTTCACTTATATCAGTAATATCTTGGAATACGGTAACAAATTCTGGTGGGCGTCCTGTATCATCATCTGATTTTTGTCCAGGTTCTCTACGAAGTGATTCTTCAAGATTTTGGATTTTTTCCAACCCTTCTTTTCCTTTGGGATGTTGTGTTCTTTCAATAAGGTTTTCTTTGCTGCTGCAATAAATCGTGGATGATGTAAATGCTTCTCCTCTTTTATTGTACGCCTTGCAAGTATAAATACCACTGTCTCTTTCGTAAACATCAATTAAATCTAGTGTAACAAATCCAAAGTCACTTGAGAGCTTAAATCGTGAGCCTTGTTCCAGTACTTTGCCGTTAAAGTACCATTCAATCTTTAGATCAGGATCATTTTTAGGATTTACTTGACCTTCTAAATGAAGTGCTTGTCCTTCAATTAATTGCTGCTCTGCTATAACAGGCACCACCCATTCTGGCTTAGGATATTCTGCATCTGGGACTGATGGTCTTCGTCCTTTGGCTAATCTTGCCTCTTCGGCTTGTTCTACTGCTTCTAAGCCTACTTTCCCCTGAGGATGTTGAGTGTCTAAATAGATATGCTTATCGCCTGTACATCTTAAAGTTCCAGAAGTTGTTGCAGATCCTTTGCTGTTAGTAGCTTTGCAAGTATAAATTCCAGAATCTTCCTCGTAGGTATGATTAATGTCCAGTGACACATAACTAAAATCATGTATACTTTTGTATCGAGTTCCTGATGGAAGGGGTTTGTTGTTGAAGAACCATTCAATCTTAAGAGTTGGATCTCTAGAAGGTTCTACATTACATTCAAAGTGAATATTGTCACCCTCTTTGCATAATATGTTGTTCAGATGGGTAATAAATACTGGTGTTTCATATACTGGCTCTGGGGATTCAGGTTTACCTGGTTTAGGTTGTTCTAAAGCACCTATTCGGTCTAATGATTCGGGGTGAAGTGATTCACCAAGTAACCAATGGCGGTCTTCGATCTTTATAGATGCAGTAGATACGGCTTCACCGATTAAATTAGTTGCTTTGCAAGTGTAAATGCCGGAGTCATCAATTCTTAAAGAGTTTATAGAGAGTGTAACAAGTCCAAAATCGAAAGTGCTCTTTAATCTAGATCCAGTTGTTAGTGAGACGCCATTTTTGAACCATTCAATTCTTAGATTGGGATCAGTGCGAGGTTCCACTTGAGCTTCTAAGTAAACATGTTGCCCTTCAACAAGTTTTTCATAACTCTTAAGATGGGTAGTAAATATAGGAGCCTGCTGTACACCTGTGTCAATAAACATTTCAGGTACTTTGTTCATTGCAGCTTCTTTCATTTGAATCTGTTGCCATGACTCTGGTCTAAGTGCTTCATCGACGATTGTTGATTTTGTTTTGACTTGTAGAGAAGTAGAAGAAACAGTGCTTCCTGCTCTATTAATAGCTTTACACATATATAATCCTGCATCTTGAGCTACAACCGAATTGATATCTAATGTTACGAAACCAAAGTCATGTGTGGTGCGGAAACGTGAACCTGTAAAATTAAAGAAAGATTATATTTATTTTATTCTTGCACCTGTGCATTACATATTTACTTGTTGTTATATTTGTTTAATTTTTCAACATACCCATTTTCAATTCAACGCCATTTATGTACCATTCGAATCTTAAGCTTGGATCACCGACAGGTACTACTCGGGCTTCATAGTGAGCGTGTTGTCCTTCCCATAGCTCTGATGGTCCAGTGAGAACTTGAGTGAAGATCGGTTTCTCAAAATCTCGCTCAGGTTCATCAGGTTTCCTGGGTTGAGATTCTTCTAGTTTCTGGATTTTTCTCATTCCTTCTGGATGTTGCGTGTCCATTTGAATAGCTGCTTTCGCTGTTTTAAAAAATAAAATATTTAAGAAAATTTTGCAAATGATTATTTATTATTAAACATTAAAAAAGGCTAATATTAGTATGTAAATACTAATATGCTTACTTTTTATCCTCATTGCAGCGGTAGTTACAGCTTCACCAAGAAGGTTTGATGCTCGGCACATGTAAACGCCTTCATCTTCATCACGCACATGAGATATACTCATGGATACGTAGCCAAAATCATGAGTTTTAGTAATTCTGGAACTATCCTCAATGAGTTTTTCATTTCTAAACCATTCTACTTTTAGCGTTGGGTCTCCAACTGGTATAAGCCTACAGTCAAAGTGTGCAGTTTGCCCCTCTTGAATATTATCAATATTTTGAAGTGGTTGTGTAAATACTGGCCTTTGTCTAGTAACGGGCTCAGGAATTTCCGGTCGTTTAAATGGTTCCGCTGATTCTAACTCTCGGATTTTCTCGAGACCTTCAGGACGTTGAGATTCCGATATAATACTACCTTTTGCGGTTACTGTCATTGATATTGCGGAAGTGCATTGACCAAGAGCATTTATTGCTTTGACAGAATATTCACCGGCATCTTCGGGTACACAGTGCTGAATATCCAATGACACGTAACCAAAATCAAAAGTGATATGGAACCGTGACGCAGATTGCAATGCTTTGCCGTTATGATAGAACTCTATGCGTAAATTAGGGTCATGTACAGGTTCGACTTGACATTCAAAGTGTGCCGTTTGTCCTTCAAAAACATGTGTCGTCCCTCTGAGTTCTGTAACAAATCTTGGAGGCGATATCTTCGGCTCTTCTACCTCCATTCTTGCTGTATGTCCTTGTGCCTCGAGTTTCCTAATCTTTTCGAGACCATTAGGATGTTGTGTATCTAAAATTATATTTCTGTGGCCTGTAAATAAATATTATTATGAATATATTTATTAAT
Source organism: Heliconius ethilla aerotome (assembly GCA_001485985.1). NCBI lineage: Eukaryota > Metazoa > Arthropoda > Insecta > Lepidoptera > Nymphalidae > Heliconius > Heliconius ethilla. The sequence continues at coordinate 186 of FAPJ01006634.1, read as the reverse complement.
GTATATTAATTAAAAATATCTATATTTTTAGCTTCACGCAATATCCCGCATATTGAAGGGTAGACAGAGATTCTAAGACAACGTGTTAAGTGGGGGAAACGAATTCCGTGTACGAAGATATTATCCCTGCGGAGACTTCCAAAATTATGCGTGTTCCCGTCGACATTGCGGAAGGTGACGCTTTTA
>FAPJ01006630.1:1168-11168 GCA_001485985.1 Heliconius ethilla aerotome | reverse complement strand
GTATGACATATTCTAAGTTCCCAGAGTAACTCTGATCACAAGTACAGTAAGTTATATTTGAAACAATTAAAATACTCTTAGATATATATCTTTAGATAAATAGAAAATACTATATAAAACTAACTTTTGGATTCAAATCAGTAGTTCCTGAAGTTCATTGAAGTTAAATAAACTACAGTAGTGTAATACTCTTTTCAAAAATATATTTAAGTCATTTTTCATACCTGCAAAGCTGTTTGAGACATCTAATACACCCTTAGCTCTCCAACACCCTAGAAGAACTCCAACGACTCGCTTTTGGTTTCCTATTTTGCCCATTCTATTAAAGTGATCTACAACACTCAGCAACACCAGTGGGTGAACAACCACTTTAGTTGTTACTACTTCTTGACCAGGCATTTTCTAATATATTGTTAGCGTATTCTGAGTATTAAACAAAGAAAGAAACAATCCAATCAAGAACTATACAAAGGTGATTGTTAACGCTAAATAATCATTAATTTAATTTTCTTTACAACAATACAAAAATCGCCGATCACCTAGCAGTCCACAGAATATAAATTACACTTAAGATAACAAAATTTGACAGTCATCATAAAAAACTATTAATTTTTGTCTATGATATATAACAATATCCATTACTGTCGGAATTTATTTTGCCGCTAGGAGCACTAGTGTAGGGAGAGGCATTTTAAACATTTAATTGCTATGGAAAAGTCATTGTTTGTTCTTTAGCTTAGCTTAAGCAATTTTATTTGAAGTAAATCGTAGATAGTATATATTTATAGAGACAAATAGTAGACCACTACGCGTCTTGTTGATAGATGTTAGCATAATTCTGTAGAACAAGTTCAGTTGTCATCATGTTCAGTCATCTATGGAAGAGTATAAAGTAGTAATACGTTCTGTGGTCTGTGGTAGTAATGTACCTCAGATCTCAGATCATTAGAATTCAGATGTCAGTTGTCAACTTCTCAGTGTTGACATTATTTTGGTTTATACTTTATAGGTTATTTAAATTAAAAATAAGAACTAAGAAGTAATAAAAATGGCTCAACGAACGCTTACGTTTGTGACTGGAAACATCAAAAAATTAGAGGAAGTAAGAGCTATTTTGGGGAACACTTTTCCTTTAGAGGTTGTTAATTATAAATTAGATCTACCAGAGTTACAAGGGGAAATAGATGAAGTATCAATAAAAAAATGCCAAGAGGCAGCTCGTGAATTAAAGAGGCCCGTTTTTATCGAAGATACTAGCTTGTGTTTCAATGCATTAAAGGGTTTACCAGGACCTTATATTAAATGGTTTTTAGAAAAATTAAAACCTGAAGGATTACATACACTTCTGACAGGTTGGGAAGATAAATCTGCTGAAGCAGTTTGCACATTTGCTTTTACTTCAGGTGAAAATAGTGAAGTAGTCATTTTTCAAGGAATAACCAAAGGTACAATAGTATATCCGAGAGGTTCTAGAGATTTTGGATGGGATTGTATCTTTCAACCTATTGGATATGATAAAACATATGGAGAATTACAAAAAGAAGAAAAAAATAAAATTTCACATAGGTATAAAGCATTAGATAAATTAAGAAATTATTTTATAGAGAATAATTCACAGTTATAATTAATGTAGGCATAACAAAAAACATTTAATGTTTTCTAATTATTGTTTTTTTAAGTGTAAAATTAAAACTATTTCTTTTTAATACTTTTTTATTTACTTGCACATAAAAGTAAACTTAACATAATCATTAAAACATAATTGTAGTGTAAAGCCATTTCACCATTAAATGATGCTAAAATTTCAGGTGCAACATATGGTTCTAAATTAGATTTATTGTAATTTTTATAATACCATTCATGATTGTCAACATTTCTTTGTTTATTAGATCCAGTGCTTTCAATTTCTGAAAATCTTGTTTTAGCTTCACGATTGATAACTGGCGAATAATTATGGTGAAGATCATAATGTTCAGCATGAGGCATGTTAACTTTTGTAATAGTTGCTGATCTACTGCTATTTTTAATATCAATAATATCTGAACTTGGTAATAGTATTGCAGATAGAGCTGTAGGTCGATTTTCTAAATTTTTTATTGGTGTTGTGAGAGTAGAGGTTAAGGTGAGAGGTGTTGAACTATTTATCTCTGGCCACCCCTGAATACTGATATCGTCAGCTATGTCTGTAGTGATGATTCCTTCTTTTTCGGTCGTAAAGCTAATAGTTATGTTTGCTTCCATTAGATTATACTTACTTGAATTTAGGGGGTCTATATTTTGTTCTTCAATATTTTTTGTTTTATTATACATAACTTGGGTCCTGTTATCATTTCTGTTGTATGCTTCTAGTTGATGTATTTCACTCTTTATTTTTTTATGAATCACAGTGTTATTAGCTTTTATTGTAATTGGGGAAGTACTTTCAATATCTGAAATACTTTGAGTTTCCCTCTGAGAATTAAAATTTTCTTTAACAGCATCATTACCTTTTACTGTATAAACTCCGATTGTTGGACCTGGTATAGGCATGAAGCCATCAGATGTAGTTGGTAGCATTGGTGAAAAACCACCAGTCTCAAATCTAGGTGGTTCTGTGACTTGATATTTTTTTGTATGGGGCTGGTTATTCTTATTTTCTGTCCAGTCTATTTTACGCCCTGTGTTCAATAATTTTCCCATGTCTATTGAAGGAAGAGGTACACCAAAAAATGTAAAGCCACTATTTGGTATGGGGACTTTTAAAGCAACTCCAGTTTTTTTTGTTGTGTTTTTCATGGCAGCATAAAGAGTGGGTGTATTACCCAAATTATTGTTAAGAAGCTTATTAGTGTGATTAAATTCATCATTCATATGTTCCATAAAAGTTTCATTATAAGGATAATCCACATAGTCATCATAGAAATATTCGGACTCTTCAGGTGAAGGGCGACTATTTAATTTATTTTCTTGGTAATTATTTTTCATGTGTGTCTCGTAGTCTTTAATCTTGTCTAAGGTAGAATAAACTTGTGACGTTGCTAAATTTGGTAAAAGTGCTTCATTTTCGAAATTTGAACACGATTTAAAATCTGGATCACTAATTGGCATTTTGGCGCAGTCATGTTTTGAGAAGGGCATTCCTTTAACATAGGTTCCATCAACACATTTTGGGCCAATGGAATTGGATTCGGATAACCATGATTTAAGCCAAATAATAGCACAGTTGCATATTAGCGGATTACCTGTAAAATATTATAAATCATCACAACCAATTAAATCATTCTTACACATCATTCAAAGAATATAAAAAAGTCTTACCATCTATATCTAAAATAGCAATGTTATTTCTTAATTTCGCAAAATTATTTTCATATACGGATGTAAGTCTATTATGTCGTAGAGACAAAATTTTTAACCTGGGCATATTGTCAAAAGGTTGAATATTAATAACGCATATATGATTGTTGTCCAAATTCAGTTCCACTAGCCATTCCATAAACTGAAATGATTCTTTTGTAATCCTTGTTATCCTATTAAAACTTAAATCAAGAACTTCCAGGGAGACAAGTTGCTTTATGCCAATATTTTCCAAATTACTCAACTGATTGTTGCTCAAATTCAAATATTGTACTAGTGGTATGTTTTCAAAGGCTCGTAACGCTATAAATTGCAGCCTATTTCCTTGCATTTCAATAATGCGCAACTTGGGCAGATTTGAAAAAGCGCGATCTGGAATATCTATTATATGATTTCTGCTTAAATATATAGATGTCAGCTTGGGAAGATTAGCTACAGCCATTGGGTGAATTATTTCTAATTGATTATTATCTAGGTCTATAGTCTCTAAATTATTTAAATCCCTGAAGCTGCCCGATCGTAGTTCTATAATTTTATTACTTTGCATTTTAAAGTTGCTTAATGTTTGTATATTATTTATACTATTACCGTCAAAAATCTTTATTTGGTTATGGCTTGCGTCTAATATTTTTAATTTCGATAGCATATTTAATGTGTTTGGTAATTCGTGAAGAATATTTGATGATATGTTCAAAGTTTCTACCTCAAGACGTCGTTTCACTATACTTGGTGTGATATTTTTTAATTTATTTTTACTGAAATCCAGTTCCAATAAGACATCGTTATTCTGGATTGTCATAAAGTCAAAATTCTCTATATTATTTCCATGAACATTAACTTGTTTTAAATGAGAAAGTTTACTAAAACTTTTTGGATGAATACTTAATATTTGATTGTCACTTATATCTAATATCTCTAGATGTTCCAAATCACTAAAAGTCGACGCCTCAACCTGTCTAAGGCCATTTCGTTTCATATAAAATCTGCGTAAATTATGTAACGTTTTCAAACCCCCGAAGGGTATTTTCTGTATTCCATTATTGGAAATATCTAGAGTGCGTAGAGATGGTAAGTCCAAATCTGGAGATGGAGGCAATGGCAACGTTGTTATTTGATTTCTTCTTAAACATAATTGCTCTAAACCCCTTGGTAAACCAGGTAAAAATTCTACTAATCTATTGGAACTAGCATCTAATTCGTATAGGTTTGGCAAATTACGGAAAGTTGCTGGATGAATCGATATCAAAGAATTGCCTGATATGTTCACATATTCCAATAAAGGAGTTTCCATAAAAGTCAATGGATCTATTATTGTCAATTCATTGTTACTCAAATCAACTCTTCTTAAGGCTGGAAGATTGTACAATAATTTTGGCTGTAATCTTTGAAAATAATTGTTTGACAAATCTAACCCTTTCAGAGAAGGTAAATTCCAAAATGGACCTTCATTATAATCGTTTAAGGAATTGTTACTTAAATGTAATTCTCGTAAGGCGGGCATAGCAATGAACGCATCTGCATCAATAAATTTTATAGTATTTTTGTTTAAGTGTAATCGTTCTAAGCTTGGATGGCCTCTTAATGCGCCTCTTGGAATTTCTTGTAGCAAGTTATCACTCATATCTAAATATCTCAAACGGGGCAATGCATCTAGTAAAGATATAAATTCTGATATGTGCATTATTTTATTACCAATGAGAGATAGTTCCTCTACACCACTTCCAGATTGTTGTAGGAAAGATTCAGGATGAATTTTTACTATATCGTTAAAGTTTAAGTCTATTATTCTTAATTTTGGTACTCTGTGGAACGCTCCGTAATGTATTATATTTATATTGTTATTTGACAAATACAAGATTTCTAACATCGATTGGTCTACCAACGCTCCTTCATTCAATTTGTTGATAATATTATAATTTAAATTTAATACGGAGAGCATAGGCAAATCTCTGGTAGCTCTACCAATCATAGATGCGTCTGATATCATGTTGTTCCTTAGTGATAGTTCAGTCAGTTCAGGGAGTAATGATAAAGCTCTCATATGAATAATATTGATCCCACAATCGGTGATTTCTAATTTTCTAAGTTTAGGCAAATTATAAAAAGCATTTTCTTTTAAGGCATGTAAATTAATACTTCCCTGTATGAATAATTTTTCCAAACTTGGAAGGTTTTCAATGTTGCGTTCGTGTATACTATTCAAGCTTTCTGATCGTATATTCACATATCGTAATTTGGGCATATTTATGAGAGCTGGTATCCGTTTTAAATTTTGTGATTGTATCGTCAGCGCTTGTAAATTCTGTAATTTCATCAAACTTTCCGATGGGATACTTTTAAGATCATTTTCTACTATAAATATTTCAAGTAGGTTCACTTCCTGCGTCTCTAACCAAGCAGCTGATACTCGTTCTAGGCCATTATGACGGAGCATTAAACGAAGAACTTTTACATTTTGAAATAATCTCCCTGGTAACGAAGGCAAGTAATTACTTTCAATGATTAACTCATCGATATTTTTATTTATTAATTCGCCTATTTTTTGAATGCCTTTTGAAACTTGAGCCAAGTCGCTGTGCGTGCACCTGTAATAAAAAAAATATTTGAGTTTATGGGTTTCTTTGTGCAATAGAAATAATAATTTAAAAAAAGATAGGAAAATTATAATACGAGATACCATATCTGTATGTCTTCGTTTCGGTGGGTACATATACAAGGAAGTATGGAATCTGGAGAAGGACATATTGTTATTTGTCCTGAAGCAATTTGAAGTAACGACAGTGTTAACCATAATAATATTTTTTCTTTCTTGAAATCCATTCCTCACAGACTGTCATTGTTGCATGCTTAAGTAGTTCATTTAATTTAATCACACCTGAAAATATTTTTAGAAAATAAGTTTTAGGTAGGTAAGTACATTAAGAATCGTTTCAGTACGCATTTTTAAAAAAAAAAATACACTGCACTAATTAAGAAAACGTAGAAAATATATCAAATAGATTTTACTGTAACCCTTTTCCCACCCTAAACATCACGTTACACCCAAGTGAACAATTTTACGTAAAAGTCATAATTATGCTTCTAATGTATTATAATTTATGGGCTTTTTTATTTCGGGAGTAAGTATTTCCCGTAAAACAACCATTTTTGTAAACCCCTATAAGGATCACTAGCGACTAGCATAAATAGGTAGTCAATATCAACCTAGTAATGCTGGTAAATATCTTATATACTAATAAACAAAAGAATATATTTAATAATCCAGTTGCATCAAGGACGTGGTGAAACAATAAGTGTAAAACAATGGTCAGTTCAGTTATTTAGTTGCACTTTCACTCCCATTGTCCGTATTTGCTATCTGTAGCTCCTAATACTTTGCAACAGTGTAACAGGTTGTACGGTTGTCGGTTACACAATAAATTGAAGGTTGCCAAATTTGTATGTAAATCGAAAACCATATCTCCCATAGGTAGCCCTATACACGTATAAGATGAATTCAATTTAAAATATTTCAACTTTTTTGTTTTTTACTTTTAAGTCTGTTTTCTAAATAATATATGAATTAAAAAATATCTATAATATTTTAAACAATTATTTAAAAAAATAGTGTGGGCAGAGAGAATTTTGTGTTAACTCAGTCCACTCCACTCCGTTCCCCACTTTCCGCCGAATTTTGTATTGAGTGGCAGAACTAAACCGGGTTCTACCATGGTACCAGAGGAAATAAATGAAAATATTAATAAATAATCATTTATTTCCTCGAGTCAGGATCGAACTCACAACCGTCAAGTTACAGTCACACTCTTGTGTACCTAGGCCATTATGACCTCTACAAATATTTATTTTCGTCTAAACTACAAATTTATCCTCGACAAATACACAGTACATTTGTTACGTTAAATAGGTAAGTACAAAACCTATATTACAAAATTGCAATAATATATTTAGACCTAATCAAAAATTTCTCAATTGTAAATCTAACGTTATACGTAGGTACGTACTTAGATGTAATCATCTAACGTAACCCGTAATCAGTCAACGCGACCAGTCAGTCACATTTGTTACAGTTATGTAGTTTTCTCGTAAATAACTGTCGCTATAAGTAAATGGACAAAAAAAACTACTAGGATATAGTAGGTAGGTATACTAACCATAAATATGTATTTCAATATACCCACATATCTAAGTATTAATGGCGCAGTTGATATGTGTTTATTTAAAAACGAAGGTTGACGGATTTGATATCCGTTCGAGCTGTTGAGCGTGATTGGCATTTCTAATCCACATGTAAAAATTAAAGATCTGGAGCATTTGACGAATCATAATAATAGAGCAGCTTTTGCTTGAGCAATAAAGAAATTTATTAAGGTAGGCAAATAAAACATTATAAGCCAGTTGAGGGATGGATTCCACTCGCGAAACAAACGCGGCGTTGACTTGCACCACTCAACATGCAATACCTCAAAATTCGGCTTAAATTGGGGAACGGAGTGTCTTAACACCAGGTACCCAAGTTTCCTCTATCAGCTATTAAATAGCGATGTTAAAAAAAATATTAACAAAAAATAAGTCCACGGGAAAAATGGCTCGAGTGAAACGCTAACAACGTTACATTCTACTAGAAATTTTGGCTTTAATTTTCAATGATATCGAGTAGTGGCTAATTAGAACCTAGAAGTACTAAATATGGAAATGGTCAAAAAGTCCACGCAACTAAGTTGCAGGTACTATTTTATATTTATTTTGGGTATTATAAGGTTATTATGAAAAACAAACATGCTGGCACGAAGATGTGGCGCAATTGCTCAGCTTCTCATTGTAAGTGCTTTAGTTGTAGGTTCGATTTCAGCTAGGAGGATTATTTTCGTTTTCTCCTCTCGAATTAGGAGTAGATAGATATACAGGACAGAGAAAGGATCTAAAAATATGTAGTTTTATAGTACCTAGCGATGTTGTTATAGTTATATGAAATATGTTTTTAAGACAACGAAGCTATAGTAGCGTATATACGGGCGTGGATTTTATTCTATTTAAGTTTGTAAAGTTTGAATAATTACATATATCAGTTTCTTTATTTGGGTGAACAATTTCGAGTGTGCATATCACAATAGTGATTTTATCTTCTACATTTATTCAAATTAAATTCATAACGTAATATTACAACATAAAATTTGGTTACCAAAACCTCATATTTCATATTTTTCAGTCAATGAGTTGTTAGAAATTATCCACTACTATTAGTAATAGACCTTGGTTGCACTAAAAATAATAGTTTAGTTATATTTATATGAGAGTTTTCTCATTTCATTTTATAGAGCACATGTTTATGTGCTCTATAAAATGAAATAGAATAAATTTGTATTTATAGTTTTCTTCTCATCTAGAATGTAGAAAATTGTTACTGTCATTAGGTACAATTTCATGCAGCTGAACATGTTCTATTTTTTATTTTACTTTATTGTTTTGTCATTGTTGCTTAATAATTACCAAAGTAAATATTATGTTTGACCTACATAGCATCAAAAACTATCAAGATCATTTATCTCGAGACCGCGAGTATGTATCGACTTGAAATTAATATGAAATATTAAAAAAAATTCAAAAATCAAGCTTCTAAGTCAGCGCATTCAAAAGATACGAGCATTTATCCGTCGTTTTTGTTGCATTTTGTATGAAATTTGCAGCGTAATGAAAACCTCTATAGTGTATTTCACGTAGACTTAGCTACAGCCATGAAATTTGGCACGGATTGAGATCTTACATTACAAACAAAGGAAAAAATTCGAAAAGTAAAAACTTATAGATATTTCATAGGAAAATACAATACAAAAAGAGGACATACGCTCACAAACTTAAATTTGTAAACTTTTATAAGCTGTACTTCTTGAACTACAATCCTGAAAATGGGGCGAGTCGGACTCGCGCTTCATTTTTATGACATTTTTTATGAGTTTTATAAAGTTATGTAAACACTAGAGGTAGTGAAATATCTGTTTATTTTTCTTCCGTTGTATTACCTTATGTCAACCAAGTAAGGCGCCGGAACAAATTTTATAATTGCGCGCAATTTGCGTAATCGCATCAGAAAGTAATAATAATATAACGTAGAGCCTCACGTGTATTTCTTAATATACGAGTATGTAGAGTACACAAACGTTTTTATTATAATTGGCTTCAAATTTTGTCAATTGATTAATTTTATGTATTAAAAAAATAAATAAAATTATGCTATTTTAATAGTAATACCTATTCGTTACCTATAAATAAATGTGTACAGTGTAAACAAAATTGCACAGATAATCTATTTTACCTGTTATGAAACAATATCCTGGGAACTGAGCACAAAATTCAAGAAGCTTATAAAATGGTCAGTTACGTAAGTCTTCACTTTCGGGCTCAACCGAGGCCTATGATGGGTAAACACGGACTGGTTGTGATGCATATTTCGCATTCGAACACCAGACTTTCGGTTCATGGCTCGATGCGCACCAAGTAACTTATCTTTCACCATTGTGGCGCGTGCCTTCATACGTAACCTCGTCTTCTAGATGTAGACCAGCCAGTGTGTATTAAATACTGTATGCCTGAATATACTATATGGAATTGAGCTTTTACTATAAATATTTTTATTTTCAGCTTCACGCTGTATCTGGCACACAGCAGG
>FAPJ01006610.1:0-11619 GCA_001485985.1 Heliconius ethilla aerotome | reverse complement strand
GAGAGAGAGAGGGATCAAAGTTGATAAGTTTGTTTTTTTTTTTAGAAGTAAACGTCGATGATTACCTTTTTTTTTTTAGAACTCATCAACCATCACCAGGAAAGGGGCATCAAGTCTCCCAAGCCGCACCGGGCAGCAAATACCCTAGCTACGCCACTGTTTATATTCTATGTACAATTTTATTCCTCTTTGCAGTGCACAGTATACACATTATTTTTATAGATATTATATTTCTTTTCAGTATCTGGAATTTAAATAAAAGTAAGTTATGTTAGTTTTAATAACTTTGTTTTTAATTCTTGATTTATTTGTTTTTATTAGTGATACACCTCCGGTAAACTCGAAAGAGAAAAATATGAAACCTGTTTCACTCGAAGCCAAGCGAAAACAGCGAAGGTAAGTTATTTAATATTTATTGGTTGTTCGGTGTTCCTTATTGTTATATTATTTTTATAATTATTTAAGTTACATTTATTTTAAAAAAAATAATGTTTTAAAAGTTGTCTAAAAATATATTAATTAATATAGCGCCATAGGAAAAGTTGCTTAACATCATGAGCACTTACTGTTCGTATAAAAAAACGAAGGTCTAATGTGAAACGCTAGCAACCCAGCTAATTCTTAAAAAAAATATGTCGCGCATTAGGTAAACCACATACATATAACAGGTGCTAAATTGAAGTAGCACATCATAAATATATACGCCACGCAAACTAAATTGTGGTCCGCAACTAATTGTTAATAAAACAAGTACTTTGTCTCTGTAACATAAATACGCCGAAAAATCAGAATCTCAAAAACTGAAGAATAATTATGTAAATATCTTTTATCTTTTCAGTAATATAAAAGAACATACAATACGTCGTGAAAAAAGTCCCAACTCGGCACTATGTGAAGCTAAACTCAGATTAAGAAAATTAGAAATTGAAGCTGAAGCGGTCGAGAAATCTTATTTGGAATTTAGAAAACGACAATCAGAACTACAAAAAGATCAAAACAATGTTACTTTACCAGAAGAAGCCGTGTTAAAAAAAATAATTCGTTCAGGTATATATTTTACTTTATAATAGTTATCTATCTAATAATATTATGTAATACCTAAGCATAAGATTTTTTAAGTTTTTTTAATGTACTCAAATTTGCTTTAAAAAAATTACCAGTACACACATCGCACCTTTAGAATTACAGTGACCTAATCAAAAATACCTACTAATTTGAGAACGAAAAAAAAAATAGATAAATAAATCAACAATTAATTTAAGAAGCATTTACTACTGTATCATCTTAAAGGATTTTGTAAGCCTAATTTTTGTACAAAAACGTAATTGTACAAATCTTTATTTGATGTTTCCAAAAACTTGATATTTAAGGTCACTATGTTCTTTAAATTACTCTTTTTTTTCAGATAAACCAGTTCACTCAAAAACTTTATTAAAAATAAAGGAAAATAGGAAAATTGATGATACAAACTTCAAAGACTCACCCGAATTATTAAAAAAAGATTTTGACAAATACTTACTGGAGTACCAAACTAAATATGATATTGGTAAATTACATTTCCCTAACAAAAATTCTGTACTTACAAAAGTTGAACCGATTCCTACACTTAATAGAAAATTTGATGAAATTAAGAGTATTAATTATATAGAAACTCCAATTACTGAATTTAGAAAGCTTTATCAAAAAGATAATTGTAATGTTAATGTAAATCATACTTTGAATGACGCTAAACAACTTTTAATTGATGATAACAAAATAAAATGCGATGAACAAGCAGATATACAAATTCCAAATAAAAATGTAGACTACGATAACAATTTTGATAAAGAATTATGTGAATGTGAAAAAGATATTTCGTTTCAAAATATAATAGATACAAATTTTGATTGTAACAAAAGTCATTTGGAAGCTATAGACATAGATACTCATCTAATGAATGAAAAAATAGACAAAATTGCAAAATATGAAGATCATGATGTGATAGTTAGTATTAATAATGAAAATTTAGACGAAATTACTGAGAAACATACGGAGAATATGCAAAATCAAGAACTTAATGAAATTAATAATATTAATTCTAAGTCTGATAATAATGTGGTCCATAATGAAGAAAATCTATTAATAGTTGAAGTTGAAAATATTTACAATGAAAGTAATATAAAAATGAGTGAATCTAAAGATTTACTTCTAGTGGTTGAAAGTTCTATAGATAACGAAAATAATGATCAAAATAAAGAAAACGTGTTATCTACACAAATGACTATAATAGTCAGCCCTAAAAATATAGAAAATAATGAACCTAAAAAACATTTATCAGAAACAGTTAAAGAAATTACGGAAAACGATGTTTTAAATGACATATTTCATGCTAAAAATAACGAAGACGTATCTAGTGTGGAACTATCGAAAAAGTTAGACAATTCAAGTAAAATGGAAAACAGTGATGAATACGGAGAAGATTTCTCTGCCGATGTGGATAATTATAACAGTCAATATGAATTTGCGAATAATTCTCCGATATCAGTCGCTAAAACATCGGAAGCTGACGATGACTTTTGGGAGTCTTGAAGATTTTGTTCTATATCAAATTAAATTGAAAATATTTTTTGAATTATGCCTATTTGATGGTTGTATTTTGTTGAATGTCGTCAATATATCCTAAAAAAGAAAACTATATCACACAATGGTACAGGAGGAAAAATAATAATGATAATAATATAATAGTAGTAGTACTCAGAAATGTAAAAATAGAGACATTTTACCACAAATAAATTTAAAATTTAAGTTTGAACGTGTAAAGTCATGCATTTAATTTTGATGTAAAACAGTATGAAAATTTGTTGTAACTCAATATAATTGCGTTTGTAAAAAGCACCATTTTTTTTCCCTCTTCGAGACAAAGCGCGGCGTTCATGCTGTATCCAGCACACAGCAGAGTAGGCAGAGGGAACCTAGTGTTAAGGCACTACGTTCCCCATTTTCTGCTGAATTCTGGAGGCAGGTTGTTGAGTAGTAGAACTCGACACACCCTTGTGTTGCGTTCTACCACTTAACACCTGCCACCACCACCACGCTGCGCCACGACGGCCTAAATATAATAATAGTTAAATAATATACAATAATTATCAAATCAATTTAATATTTCAAAATAAATTACAAATATTTTCAATTACGCTCATTGACGCTCACAGAATGAGTGCGATGTTGTCGCTTTGATAGGTTTGTGTCTGTGTGCGTCATTCTTAACAAATGGCACTTTGATTAACAACGATAACTAATTATTTTGTTTGAAAAAAATCACTTTTTCATTTTTTCCAAAATCTCTTTTGTTTTAATTGTATTGCCTTTTTATAGAGTAGTTAAAACTGTGTTTTCATTTAAAGTGGTGAAGAAAAAACACTCCGTGTAAAGTAAAGTGTATATTTTATTTATTTATTGAAAAGACTGAGTAGAAAATAAAACACTAAAAACCATTCATAATTTATTTATCTAATCACGAATCGAAATATAAAACATTTATATATACATTTGAGGATATAAAAGTACAAACGTTCTGACTCTGACCGTTGACGGAGAATCACGTCACCAGTAAATGCGTAACGCTCGCGTTATTGTCACTAACTTATATTGGAATTAATCGTCAAATGCAAATTAATATTCACTGCCATTTTTAAGCCGGATTTATATTATTATGAAAAATAAATGTAAGTTCGATTTTATGAAAAATACTTTTTCTTAAAACTTAGAAAAAAGAACTAAAGATTATTGTATTTTAAAACATTTCATATATTTGTACAAACGTTTGGTTTACAGCTTAACTTGAGAAGTTTAAATTAAATTATTGATGTACTTAAAATATTTTCCGACCCAAAATGAGCAATTAAGTGATTATGTAAATCCGGCTATAGTTATTCTGTCTTACAATAAGACTATTTATAATTTATGTAAAAACTCCTGTAGAAAAGCTGCATAGTCGATTTTATAAAATCTCGAACTAACAAAATATACAACATACATACTAACATCTAAAATACATCACAATTTTCATATATTTACTGCAATTGTCCTAACTTTTTTATTTTAACATATTCTCTTTCTATAATAAACCTGATGAATTCATTAATCGTATTTGGCAAATGTTATTTTATATTATTATAATAGTTTAAAAATTACTTTTTGTTAAATCGAGGTTTTTTTACAAATTTTATAATGATTATAATAACATTATATTATTTATAAGCTATTGTTGTTGTTTGAAACAATTATTTGTAAATAATGGCAGTGAATACAAAAATAAAACCCACATCAACTTATAGAAAATAATTGGGTATTAAAACAAAATTATTCATCAAAGCACATAAATACAAACAGTTGCAGAATATTTTTTTAAAGATCTTAATAACGATCTATATAAATAAGAAAAGAAATATATATTATGAAAAAACTTATTAAATTTGTTTAATTAAAAAAAATATGAACACTTCCAAAAAAATCGAAATTACAAATTCACTTGTTACTATATTTTTAGTTTATATATATTTCTTGCCTTATTGCTTTCATTTAAATAAAATAAAGAATTTCGTCAACATTTACAATATAACATCAAATATGAGATTATTATTTATCCATATTACTAATCATAATTACTGAAATAAAAAATTTATACCGACGTGATCAATCAATCAATTAAATAATTATTATAATAATATAAGTTTGCTCAAATATGTTGAGTAAGTTAAGAAAATATAGCTTCACGCTGCATCCCTGAAATAGCAAGGTAAACAGTTCCCCACGGATTGTCCAATTTTCGAGACATTGCATGTCTCAACGCCGCTGTTTGTCTTGTTACCAGAGCGAGGAAATTAAGATAATTCATTCCTTCGAGTGGAGATTGAACCCACAACCGTCACTTTTTTAGTCAAAGGCCCCAAAGGCCTTTAATACTCAAAATAATTTAGCAACATTTATTATTATAATAAAAGTGAAATAAAAAATTCAGTGCAAATATACAAAATATAAACTAGCGAACTAAGGTGTTTGAACAATTATTTAATAAACACAAAAATCTGTGAAAATAACACAATTATTCTGTCATTATTAAAACTAAATAAATATTTAAAAATATGGACACTTTCGAGTAACATTTAAATAATTATATTTATTTAATATATTTTGTGTTATCTTTTCCAAGAAATTATGTATAACTTAAAAATATTTTAGAAAACCTATACTATTGTTTGAGCGTGGCAGGACTCGAATTCGCACCTCTCAAAAGCCGTCGAAGTTAATTTAATTTTTTTTATTGCTAGAAAATCTATTTAATAAAATATGTAATTAAGAAAAAACATATATTTAAGTGGGCTCTTGTGTCACACAAAACTATTGTTTTTAAATATTGTTTTGTAGTTATTGACGTTACTCAGGAGTGTCCATAAAGAAAATACATATTGGGAATATGAAACGCAAAAATAAGCATCCACATTAATATTATGCCAATTAAAGATTAACATTAAATTATAAAATTAATATATACAATGTAAATAAAATATAGAATAGAGAAAACCAATATGACTTAAATATTAAATTGATATAATTATTAATCATTAATTATGAACCTATCAATTTTATAGGAAACGAAAATAAAAAACCATTGTTATTTTTTAAATAAAATAAGAAAATTATTCTATTATTATTATTATTATTAAATAAACATTGTAAACTATTTTTATTTTCATTATATGAATATTCAGTGTTTATTAATAGTGTACACATATTTGACACTATTATAAAAACCAGTAAATTTAAAAATAAATCAATTGAAACAACATAACCATAATTATTGAATTTCAAATAATAAACATAATAATATATAAGTAATAAAATAATACGTTAGGAAGTAATACAATAGATGGTATATGTATAGTCAAATATATAATAATTAGAAACCAAAACTAACATTGTGTCCGATATTTTTAGCAGCTGCAGCAGACTTCGGCGAGTTGGGGCCTGTCACTCTTAACCAATTAGATACCTGAAATAATTATATAAGTAACGATTTAGATTTACGTCGACAACGCCATAAGGGCATGAGCGTATGAAGCGCATCCCTTATTTATGTGGGTAATAAGTTGGTGCACTCCCAGAATTGATTTGCTAACAAAACCTTCATGGTTTTAGAATCGAAAATTCTTTGCAAAGAAAGATATTAAAGCAAAAGTTGACAAATTTTGGTAATTTACAAAAAACTTTATTTTCTTTTTTCAAAATCGGTCGGCTCAACAACTCTTCGGACATCGACGCGCACTGGGACAGATTGCAAACGCGATGGTTGTGTAGCAGTGTGTGCGGGATACAGCGTGAAGCTGATTTATTTTATTTTTATTAAATAAAACAATAATACATACCTGTAATGGCACAACCCTGTCGCCACGCGTGAGACTAGCGTCTGGCCCGTCACGGCAGTCACTCCTCTCTCGCAGGTCACGCCGCGGCGTGCTGCTGGACAGCACGCGCGTGACGCGTGCCACGTCGGGCCACGACGCGGTCGTGTCATCTGCGCTCGTTGGCTGCCAGCTGGGGGTAGTTATTAGTACTTTATTCATTTGACTTTTGTAGTATTTTTTAGTATTAATTATTTTAGTTACATTTAATATAATTCTATGTACCTAAATATACACGTTGCGTCGCGGCGTTGATAAAATAAATATAAACATTAAATAACAATTTTAATATAAATATAAAATTTAGGTAAAGCGTTATCTAAATAGAAATTAATATAATTAAATACACACCCTTGTCTTTCGCTATCCGTATATAACGCAACTGTGTGTCTCCAACGATACAGGTTGGGGAATGTGTCCGGAGTTATTTGACATGTGCTTACAGCATCATATACAAGGCGATCCATTTTCGATGGTTCTTCCCTAAAAATATTAAACTTAAAATAAATATAAAAGTTGTGTTCATAAAAGTAATGAATTTTCTGTCAAAACCAAAAAATAGACAATACCTGAATTTAAAACAAATAATATTGATTCAATTAAATGAAATATATATATACTAGTTAGTTGGCCCGTGCGGGGCTACGCCCGCGAAAAAAGAATACAGATATTTTATTATAAATATAGATTAAGTAAATAATACAGATTATATCTTATCTATCTTATTTAAACTTATCTCTTTTTATAAATTATTATAATTTTAGACATCTATGTATCATGTATTAAAATTATAAAAGAAAGTCGAACGAACCAGGTTTTTTAAATTATTAAATATATTTACAGGTTACAATTGAAAGCCAAAATAATTCATTAATTAATAATTCTAATTTATAACTTTACACTATTAGTAATAAATAATAACAAATAAAAAATCACCAAATATAATTACGTAATTCACGAAACCCACCCATAAATAAAAGGTTCAGTGAGTGCTCTATCACTCGCATCATGCATTTCACCATCGTCACTATCAGAGTGTTCTGATGCTGTCTGGTAAGACTCCTCGTTGCCTGAACCCGCAGAATCGTCTTCTGATATCTGAAAATATATAATTTTTGTATCTGCAGCAGGCAGAGGCAGTGGGGAACGGAGTGTCTTAATACTAGGTCTGTCTAATTACGTACAGATTTGGCTTTTATATTAATAGTGTTTAAATGTTCAGTTTTTAAATGAAAGTGGCAGAAATGAAATAGTTCAGCTTTGTTTCCCTCTTGTTCTATATAGTTTTTAAATTAATTGATTTACTCTCTCAGCTGAATAATCAAGCCATAGTATTAATTTTTATTTATATCACAGTCTAAAAGTTTCTTTTTCGTTCTTTCTTATTTCTGAATCGACCACGGGGATTAGACCCACGAACATCATATTTAGAGTCACATACTGTCCTAAGACCCCACGACAGCTTATTTTTGAACATGTAAAACATAACATTATTATGAAAATATAAATATGCAGTGTATGTGCAAAAATACTTCTTACCTCCGCCTCGACCACTAAGCACTTGGCGACGTCGATGCTGTAGGCGGAGGGCGCGCCGTCCCCCGCCGGGGAGTTCTGGCTGACTGGCTTCTCTATACTGGCTTGGCACTTGCCGTCACCTATTTGTAAAGAATTTATGTTATTTATGTTATTCTTAGGTTCACGCCGTATTCCACATATTTTAGTGATATACTTCTTATGAATCCATAAAATTAGTAGAAAGAAATTAAAAGAGAAAACGATGAAATCTGTTTTATATAAAGCTAAGCAGAAACAATGAATGTAAGCATATTCTGCTCTATGTATGTACACGTATTTTCCACATTGAGCTAATTGAACAGTGAGAATGTAATGAGTAATATAATAAAGGTAAATTTAATCGTGTGACGCTACTGATTACTGATTTTTACGCTACTGATTTTTAGACAACTTTATTAATGCCATTATGAGACTTTTAAATCTCAATTGTTGCAATTTATTTTAACTATAACTCAATTTAATGAAATCTGAAAAAACAATATACATACCAATATCATGTTCAAACGTAAGCCTTCTAATAAAATTTTCACTTTTCGGACTTGTTGACAACATGGACCTATTCTTCCTAAATGAAGCATTCTTCTTACTGTTTCTCTCAAACACTTCCACCTTCCAATCGCATCTGCACTTCCCTGCCTTGTCCCAAATCTCCCTACACTCGACTTCCGAAACTGCAGGACCTTTCGTATCATCGGATTCCGTTAATTCCTCACAGATAAAACTCGACAGACATCTAACATGTCCATCTATAACATGATTTATCCTCATTCTATTTGTCCTGTAAGTGAAGGGTTTTCTTTCATCATCAGAACTGAATATATCGTCGTTGGGACATCGTAATTTTATTAAAAATTCCACTAAATTATTTATATCGTCCAGTTCCTTTGTTTGTTGTTTTAATTTAAAAACAACTAGTTGGGCTAAACGTGAGTGTATTAAAGAGAAATTAATGTCTTTGAATCTTTCATCGTCCATGTAAGTATAAATTGTGTGTTGGAGGTGTTTTGCTTCAGATTTCAATGATTCTCCGGCGACTTCCGGTTCAGTCGATAGAGAAAATATTAAGGCATCAGCTAATCTTTTAGCGAAAACTTGACATGTTCTTTCTATACATAATAATTGATTAACCGTGTGATTAGTTTGTACTATATTTGTATCGCCATTAGGTATTAACGGTTTCGCTGTAGGTTGTCTACACAGTCTTTGTCTTATGGGATCGGTTTTACGCCAGTGGGACTTGTCCGTTATTTTGCACGTTTTCATGGCAACACATAGTTCCGACATCGGACTTAGTTCTTGGTATGGACTTTGACTGAGATTGCCTAAACTTATTCTAGAAAAATTTAGCTCTTCAGCTTGGTTTAAGCTGTCATTTTGTGCAAAGGAATAAGCTGTTTCGTATTTAGCTTTCAAATAGTTTTCCAATAGAGCAAGCCCCTCTTGTGATCTTAAGTCTGTAAAGGTGTCCAAAAACGGCCAGTATTCTTTCCAGCCCACATTCATTTCTTCTGCTAAATTTCTGTAAAGAAAAAAATATATAGATATATTATAAAGGCACCATTTTATGTATTAAAATACATAAAATAAAAAGTAAAGGGAAACAAAATGATTTATATTTATGAGGTTATAAATATTAGTACTATTATTATTAAATAGCAGTGTGCTGCTATTAAATGTATATGTAATTATTAGGGGATCGATTTTTATCAGGAAACAGAGTTATATTTAAACAATTTTTTTCATTCTAGTAATATATGCGTGACTTTGGTTGCCCAACGGGGACCCTTCATTATGTTCAGGAGAAATCCATATCTCTCACTAGTCCCTTAACAAGACTCTATTTCGGAAGGGAAAATATTGGAAGTTTGCGCCTCTTAGAACCTTGTAAATTAGTCCGCATCTCATACTACATAGTATATACCCACCTTCCGACCGCTTCCAGTCCCTTGCAAAGCTCCCTTAGGCGGAAGGATGAGGACACGTTAGTGGGAGTAGTGGTGGGCGTGGGAGTCTTGGGCGCTCGAGGGGGAGTCTTCCATCGTCTCCTGAAGGAGTCGGCGTCTAGCGCGGGCATGGGCCCCGCGAACGCGCGTATTTCATAGCGAGGTGACAGGGGGTCTCGATTCAGTTCCTGTGAACATTTTAATTGATGTTAAAATTGTTATTATTAGTTGGTGTGGAATAACATTGTCATATAATTGGCTGAATAATGCGTTTAAGGGTTTCCAGGAGACGCCAATTCGATTTCCGGTATGTTCAAATTTGTATCATTATGTATAAAAAGGCAATCGAAATATTTGGACTCTTTTTGGAATAAAATGTCTAGTAAAAAAAAAATGTCTAGTTTTAAGCATAATTTAATTAGTTGAACAAAACAAAACATAGTTAACATTTTGAAAACGTTGACAAAAGGACCATGTGACTGTAGTGCTAAATAACAATAATATTATGATAATTGAAAATGTTTACACTCAGTTAAAATTTTTCACTTGCCAAATTGATTAACTCCTCCACTGACATAAAAATTATAACTTTTCTGTCCACAGTTTCGTGGCTAGTCCTTTTTATAAATTTTACACACATGCCTTTATATGAAAGCTATATCTTTATTTATGTTTTTAATAATAATTATTTGAACTTTTAAAGCTTATAATAAAATCTAAATATGAATAATGCCTCTGAGAGACGGGGGCACCAACGTGACGCCCTCGGAAGTACGCTAAGGCGTCACACCGATGTTTTTAAGAAAGTTACACTGAATATTCAATAGTATACATATAAAATTTATTATTTATACATCACAAAACAACAAATGCAAAAGATACTTACAATGAATGCTTACATAATTATGTTTATTTTAAATTATATTATGAGTGTCTTAATTCTAAGTTCCCAGGTTCCCCCTGCTATGTGCAGAGTTCAGCGTTAAGCTAAAAAATAAACTATACTACAACAATCTCTTTCTAACTCACCGGCGGTTCCGCAGGTGTGAACGGTCTGCCTATAGTGGGGGCGGCACTATCGTCGTCACTGTGCAGCACCGGCACGTAGTACCGTTCTCGGAGCATGGCGGCGATGCGAGTGGACACTTCGGACGACATGGTGGGTGCGCGAGCGCAGATTATCTGGGAAATTGTATTTATTGCTTAAACTTGGTTGAATTTCTTATACGCTTGATAAAACTTATTTAATTTATGTTGTGATTATTTGATATAAATGTAGTTGTATATATAATGAACACAGTCGTGGTTAGACTGTAGTCGCGACAGGTTGTAGGTTCGATTCCCACATGAGGAAATGAAATATTTGATATTTTCATCTACTATATACCCTACTATGTGTAGGACACAGCATACATCTAAAAAGTGTCAAATAAAATAATATTGCTAAACGTAAAGAATGGAATGAGCATTATGTGTAAGTCTTACGTTCATGACACAAAAAATAACACAATAATTATAAATCCAATTAACACATAAATTTAAATATTTATTAAAGTTAAGCTGTATCCCGCTATATCCCGCACACAGCAAAGTAGGCAGTGGGAACCTAGAGTCTTAACATTCCATTCCCTACTTTCTGCCGAATACGGGAGGCATTG